>JAXDRA010000719.1:0-47276 GCA_034190875.2 Urechis unicinctus
ATGTGATTACATTGTTTTTCTACAAATATATCAGGGATAATCTATTTATGATGTTCAACAACAACCTGCATACCCATGCATAGCATTACCATGAAATAAACATGAGACCTGACATCATCTGTCAACAAGTTGTTGCGTTTCATTATCATATATTTCATGCACCACTATTATATTTAAGACAACGCAGTGCTAACAATGCAGTGATGAAAGATGATTGTGATGTTAATACTAAACTATGATTCAGCGGCTGACACAAGGAAAAGCATAGTTTCATATTTAATAGTACCGCGGCCTGCCGTACTTGCCGCGCCACGCGCCCCGCTCACCCCGCGCCGAAAGCAGATTCCTTTGTTAAGCGCGAGAGGCAGGCTGTTGTAAACAAGCCAGCGCCGAGCCATCAGAAATGACACCCACTGTACTTCAAACTTACTTTATGAGAGAACTGTCATATATTTTGAGCAGAAAATTTTACACCTGTGTTCAGAATTGAATGGGCTTCCTTCGAGCGCAGACAAAGTCACGATACGACCATTCACGACGGACGAACGACGCTATAACTTCAGATTTCAGTACCGTTTTTTTTTTTTTTGCTTTGATTCGTTCAAAACCGGAAGTGACGCAACCGATATCAATAAATTTTGCGGATTAGATTCGCGCTGTTCATGTCAACATCTGATTTAATTTTTATCACCATTGAACTGATATTTACGATTTTATTAGCAATCGAAAATTTGACGAAAATTGACTGAGTGAAATTTGCTTTTTTCAACTCAACGCGCTTTGAAAAGGAGAAATATATTGATTTCATATGTCAATTATGAAAGTTTGGTAATTCCATCAGCTTTCAGAAAATATAAATTTTGTTACGATCGGACCATAATTATTGAATCAATTGCGAAATTAAAAAGTTTAGAGATTTTGGCTACCAGAAATTTTCGACCTGCTACGATTTTTTTTTACAATGCATTATTTACAACTAAGTATATTTAGAAAAAGTTTACAATTACATTATACTTTCAGAATATGTTGACTGTATTGAAATTTAATTGTAAAGCATGGACATATTGAGCATTGAACTTGTGTCAGTTTTTTATAAACTTTGATGCTTTCGTGACCGGAAGTGACGTCATCGACATTCATGAAATCTATGGATCCGACTTAAGCTGTCATGGAGCACAAGTGACCCAATTTTCATCATTATCGGACATATATTGACTGTTTTATAGACGCTCAAAATATTCATGAAACTTATGTTGTCATTCTGACCGATACCACGATTTTTCGACCTGGGGCGCTTGGGAAAACCGTTGGTTGGATGGCCCCATATGAAATTAGAAAAAGTTTGCAATTAGAATGAGCTACACGATGATGCAAATTTTGTAACAATCCGACCATTAATAACGGAGTTATTCGAGATACTAGTTTTTCACTTATTCGATAACCTTGACCTTAGTTTTGGGTCAAGGTCAAAACAAAACCTCTCGGTTCTGCGCATCAATCACGCCTAACGATTGAAGAAGAAAAAAATGAAAAATTTCAAAAATTGCGACCTGTATCGCGAAACAAAAAAATGTTAACTAACATACATACATACATACATACATACATACATACATACATACATACATCCAAACATACAAACCGGACCGATCGCCATAACTTGGCTCTGAGCCAAGTTAACAAACCGGACCGATCGCCATAACTTGGCGTTATGACGCCAAGTTGATAACATACATACATCCAACGTAACTTGGCGTTATGATTACGCCAAGTTAACAAACCGGACCGATCGCCATAACTTGGCGTTATGACGCCAAGTTAACAAGCCAGCGCCGAGCCATCAGAAATGACACCCACTGTACTTCAAACTTACTTTATGAGAGAACTGTCATATATTTTGAGCAGAAAATTTTACACCTGTGTTCAGAATTGAATGGGCTTCCTTCGAGCGCAGACAAATTCACGATACGACCATTCACGACGGACGAACGACGCTATAACTTCAGATTTCAGTACCGTTTTTGCTTTGATTCGTTCGAAACCGGAAGTGACGCAACCGATATCAATAAATTTTGCGGATTAGATTCGGGCTGTTGATGTCAACATCTGATTTAATTTTTATCAACATTGAACTGATATTTACGATTTTATTAGCAATCGAAAATTTGACGAAAATTGACTGAGTGAAATTTGCTTTTTCAACTCAACGCGCTTTGAAAAGGACAAATATATTGATTTCATATGTCAATTATGAAAGTTTGGTAATTCCATCAGCTTTCAGAAAATATAAATTTTGTTACGATCGGACCATAATTAATGAATCTATTGCGAAATTAATAAGTTGAGAGATTTTGGCTACCAGAAATTTTCGACATGCTACGATTTTTTTTACAATGCATTATTTACAACTAAGTATATTTAGAAAAAGTTTACAATTACATTACACTTTCAGAATATGTTGACTGTAATGATATTTAATTGTAAAGCATGGACATATTGAGCATTGAACTTGTGTCATTTTTTATAAACTTTGATGCTTTCGTGACGGGAAGTGACGTCATCGACATTCATGAAATCTATGGATCCAATTTAAGCTGTCATGGAGCACATGTGACCCAATTTTTATCATTATCGGACATGTATTGACTGTTTTATAGACGCTCAAAATATTCATGAAACTTATGTTGTCATTCTGACCGATACCACGATTTTTCGACCTGGGGCGCTCGGGAAAACGGTCGGTGCGATGGCCATGTGTGTCAAAAAAAAAGTTTGCAATTAGAATGAGCTACACGATGGTGTAAATTATGTAACAATCCGACCATTATTAACGGAGTTATTAGAGATACTAGTTTTTCACTTATTCGATGACCTTGACCTTAGTTTTGGGTCAAGGTCAAAACAAAACATCTCGGTTCTGCGCATTATTCATGCCTAACGATTGGTGAAGAAAAAAATTGTAAAATATCAAAATTGCGACCTGTATCGCGAAACAAAAAAAATGTTAACAAAACATCCAAACATCCAAACTTACAAACGCGACTGACCAACGTAACTTGGCGTTATGATTACGCCAAGTTAACAAACCGGACCGATCGCCATAACTTGGCGTTCCGAAAACGCCAAGTTAACGAGATGCCCATGAGAACATGGGTGAACTTGGCTAACAGTGTCGGAAACTTTTAAAATTTCAATATTGACCCAAAATTGACCATGTTACTCAAGATTTATTGATAAACTATGATTCAGAGGCTGACACAAGAGAGAAACATATTTTCATATTTAATAGTACCGCGGCCTCCCGTACTTGCCGCACCACGCGCATCCCGAGCCGAGAGCAGATTCCTTTGTTCAGCGCGAGAGGCAGGCTGTTGTAAACAAGCCAGCGCCGAGCCATCAGAAATGACACACCCCACTGTACTTCAAACTTACTTTATGAGAGAACTGTCATATATTTTTGAGCAGAAAATTTTACACCTGTGTTCAGAATTGAATGGGCTTCCTTCGAGCGCAGACAAATTCACGATACGACCATTCACGACGGACGAACGACGCTATAACTTCAGATTTCAGTACGTTTTTTTTTGCTTTGATTCGTTCGAAACCGGAAGTGACGCAACCGATATCAATAAATTTTGCGGATTAGATTCGGGCTGTTGATGTCAACATCTGATTTAATTTTTATCAACATTGAACTGATATTTACGATTTTATTAGCAATCGAAAATTTGACGAAAATTGACTGAGTGAAATTTGCTTTTTCAACTCAACGCGCTTTGAAAAGGACAAATATATTGATTTCATATGTCAATTATGAAAGTTTGGTAATTCCATCAGCTTTCAGAAAATATAAATTTTGTTACGATCGGACCATAATTAATGAATCTATTGCGAAATTAATAAGTTGAGAGATTTTGGCTACCAGAAATTTTCGACATGCTACGATTTTTTTTACAATGCATTATTTACAACTAAGTATATTTAGAAAAAGTTTACAATTACATTACACTTTCAGAATATGTTGACTGTAATGATATTTAATTGTAAAGCATGGACATATTGAGCATTGAACTTGTGTCATTTTTTTATAAACTTTGATGCTTTCGTGACGGGAAGTGACGTCATCGACATTCATGAAATCTATGGATCCAATTTAAGCTGTCATGGAGCACATGTGACCCAATTTTTATCATTATCGGACATGTATTGACTGTTTTATAGACGCTCAAAATATTCATGAAACTTATGTTGTCATTCTGACCGATACCACGATTTTTTCGACCTGGGGCGCTCGGGAAAACGGTCGGTGCGATGGCCATGTGTGTCAAAAAAAAAGTTGCAATTAGAATGAGCTACACGATGGTGTAAATTATGTAACAATCCGACCATTATTAACGGAGTTATTAGAGATACTAGTTTTTCACTTATTCGATGACCTTGACCTTAGTTTTGGGTCAAGGTCAAAACAAAACATCTCGGTTCTGCGCATTATTCATGCCTAACGATTGGTGAAGAAAAAATTGTAAAATATCAAAAATTGCGACCTGTATCGCGAAACAAAAAAATGTTAACAAACATCCAAACATCCAAACTTACAAACGCGACTGACCAACGTAACTTGGCGTTATGATTACGCCAAGTTAACAAACCGGACCGATCGCCATAACTTGGCGTTCCGAAAACGCCAAGTTAACGAGATGCCCATGAGAACATGGGTGAACTTGGCTAACAGTGTCGGAAACTTTTTAAAATTTCAATATTGACCCAAAATTGACCATGTTACTCAAGATTTATTGATAAACTATGATTCAGAGGCTGACACAAGGAGAAACATATTTTCATATTTAATAGTACCGCGGCCTCCCGTACTTGCCGCACCACGCGCATCCCGAGCCGAGAGCAGATTCCTTTGTTCAGCGCGAGAGGCAGGCTGTTGTAAACAAGCCAGCGCCGAGCCATCAGAAATGACACCCACTGTACTTCAAACTTACTTTATGAGAGAACTGTCATATATTTTGAGCAGAAAATTTTACACCTGTGTTCAGAATTGAATGGGCTTCCTTCGAGCGCAGACAAATTCACGATACGACCATTCACGACGGACGAACGACGCTATAACTTCAGATTTCAGTACCGTTTTTGCTTTGATTCGTTCGAAACCGGAAGTGACGCAACCGATATCAATAAATTTTGCGGATTAGATTCGGGCTGTTGATGTCAACATCTGATTTAATTTTTATCAACATTGAACTGATATTTACGATTTTATTAGCAATCGAAAATTTGACGAAAATTGACTGAGTGAAATTTGCTTTTTCAACTCAACGCGCTTTGAAAAGGACAAATATATTGATTTCATATGTCAATTATGAAAGTTTGGTAATTCCATCAGCTTTCAGAAAATATAAATTTTGTTACGATCGGACCATAATTAATGAATCTATTGCGAAATTAATAAGTTTTAGAGATTTTGGCTACCAGAAATTTTCGACATGCTACGATTTTTTTTACAATGCATTATTTACAACTAAGTATATTTAGAAAAAAGTTTACAATTACATTACACTTTCAGAATATGTTGACTGTAATGATATTTAATTGTAAAGCATGGACATATTGAGCATTGAACTTGTGTCATTTTTTATAAACTTTGATGCTTTCGTGACGGGAAGTGACGTCATCGACATTCATGAAATCTATGGATCCAATTTAAGCTGTCATGGAGCACATGTGACCCAATTTTTATCATTATCGGACATGTATTGACTGTTTTATAGACGCTCAAAATATTCATGAAACTTATGTTGTCATTCTGACCGATACCACGATTTTTCGACCTGGGGCGCTGGGGAAAACCGTTGGTTGGATGGCCCCATATGAAATTAGAAAAAGTTTGCAATTAGAATGAGCTACACGATGATGTAAATTTTGTAACGATCCGACCATTATTAACGGAGTTATTCGAGATACTAATTTTTCACTTATTCGATGACCTTGACCTTAGTTTCGGTTCAAGGTCAAAACAAAACCTCTCGGTTATGCGCATCAATCACGCCTAACGATTGAAGAAGAAAAAAATGCAAAATTTCAAAAATTGCGACCTGTATCGCGAAACAAAAAAATGTTAACTAACATACATACATCCAAACATACAAACCGGACCGATCGCCATAACTTGGCGTTATGACGCCAAGTTGACAAGAGGCCCATGGGAGCCATGTGGGAACTTGGCGAACTGCATCCAAATAATTGCAACAATTTCAGAATGGGGCCACAATTGACCAAAATCGGCCACAAATTACCTAAGTTATCATGCCTCTTATGTTGAAAATCATTATGATTGCAAAGTGATTCATGGGAAATGAAAAATCATAACGTGTAAATCATCATTACGTTATGATAAATACAATAAGATGAATTAATGGGCCAATTTTGAAATTTGCCCGTGGGCCTCGAGGTTTCCCCATGTATCTACGGGGTTCTTGTTTGTGTAGCACGAAAGGGAAATGAAAAATCATAAGGTACGTTATCATCGTTATGATGTCTAATGGGAACCATCGATAACCAAGGGTGATAAAGAAGTATTGACTGGCATGGCTTCGTTTGCGATGTGTTGCATCGATATGCAAATTTTTTAGAGGACATTCATTTTTACAGTGAATTGGACTGGTCCGTATTGCTGCTTGCCGGCTTTACGCAAAGCGAGCTGGCAGCAGCGGCGACCTTTGTGAAACTATCAACCTTAAACATTCATTCAGAAGCCAAACAACATTAAGCAAAAAAAAAATCCGTATCAACCTATAATTAACAAAATTACAATGGATTTATCAACCATGTTGAGTGTTTAGCTGCTGTTGGCACCTGTAATACTTATTATATATATGACAATGCATGCTACTGTGCTAGGCCGCGTGGCGTAGCGGCATGGTTTTAGACTTCCATGCCAGAGGCCGGTGTTCAAATCCAGTACACGGACATAATTTTTTTTCCGAATTTTCGTGCCACAACAATTATTTCATCTAATTTCAATAGAACACGATTCGTGCTGTCGATGACAACAGCTGAGCAGTTTTTTATGACTATAGAACTGATATTTACGATTTTATTAGCAATCGAAAATTTGACGAAAATTGACTGAGTGAAATTTGTTTTTTTCAACTCAACGCGCTTTGAAAACGACGAATATTTTGATAGCATATGTCAAATCCAAAGTTTGGCAATTGTTTCAGCTTTCAGAAAATGTTAATTTTGTTACGATCGGACGATAATTAGTGAATTTATTGCGAAATAAGTAAGTTGAGAGATTTTGGTTACCAGAAATTTTCGACCTGCTACAATTTTTTTAACAATGCATTATTTACAACTAAGTATATTTAGAAAAAGTTTACAATTACATTACACTTTCAGAATATCTAAACTGTTTAAAAAATGGAACTCTAAAGTATGGACATATTGAGCATTGAACTTGTGTCATTTTTTGAAAACTTTGATGCTTTCGTGACCGGAAGTGACGTCATCGACATTCATGATATTTTAGGATACGTCTTGGTATGTTGCTGAGAACATGTGAACCAAATTTTATTACCATCGGACATGTATTGACGGTTTTATAGGCGCTCAAAATATTCATGAAACTTTTGTTGCCATTTGGACCGATACCACTTTTTTTCGACCTTAGACGCTTGGGAAAACCATTGGTTGGATCGCCGTATATGTATTTAGAAAAAGTTTGCAATTTGAATGAGCTACACGATGGTGTAAAGTTTGTAACGATCGGACCATTACTAACGGAGTTATTCGAGGTACTAGATTTTCACTTATTCAATGACCCTGACCTTAGTTTTGGGTCAAGGTCAAAACAAAACCTCTCGGTTCTGCGCATCATTGACGCCTAGCGATGGGCGAAGAAAAAATTGGAAAATTTCAAAAATTGCGACCTGTATCGCGAAACAAAAAAAGTGTTACATACATCCAAACATCCAAACATCCAAACTAACGAGATGCCCATGAGAACATGGGTGAACTTGGCTAACAGTGTCCGAAACTTTTGAAAATTTCAATATTGACCCAAAATTGACCATGTTACTCAAGATTTATTGATAAACTATGATTCAGAGGCTGACACAAGGAGAAGCATATTTTCATATTTAATAGTACCGCGGCCTCCCGTACTTGCCGCACCACGCGCATCCCGAGTCGAGAGCAGATTCCTTTGTTCAGCGCGAGAGGCAGGCTGTTGTAAACAAGCCAGCGCCGAGCCATCAGAAATGACACCCACTGTACTTCAAACTTACTTTATGAGAGAACTGTCATATATTTTGAGCAGAAAATTTTACACCTGTGTTCAGAATTGAATGGGCTTCCATCGAGCGCAGACAAATTTACGATACGACCATTCACGTCGGACGAACGACGCTATAACTTCAGATTTGAGTACCGTTTTTGCTTTGATTCGTTCGAAACCGGAAGTGACGCAACGATATCAATAAATTTTGCGGATTAGATTCGCGCTGTTCATGTCAAGATCTGATTTAATTTTTATCACCATTGAACTGATATTTACGATTTTATTAGCAATCGAAAATTTGATGAAAATTGACTGAGTGAAATTTGTTTTTTCAACTCAACGCGCTTTGAAAAGGACAAATATATTGATTGCATATGTCAATTATGAAAGTTTGGTAATTCCATCAGCTTTCAGAAAATGTAAATTTTGTTACGATCGGACCATAATTAATGAATCTATTGCGAAATTAATAAGTTTAGAGATTTTGGCTACCAGAAATTTTCGACCTGCTACGATTTTTTTTACGATGCATTATTTACAACTAAGTATATTTAGAAAAAGTTTACAATATCATTACACTTTCAGAATATGTTGACTGTATTGATATTTAATTGTAAAGCATGGACATATTGAGCATTGAACTTGTGTCATTTTTTATAAACTTTGATGCTTTCGTGACCGGAAGTGACGTCATCGACATTCATGATATTTTAGGATACGTCTTGGTATGTCGCTGAGAACATGTGAACCAAATTTTATTACCATCGGACATGTATTGACGGTTTTATAGGCGCTAAAAATATTCATGAAATTTATGTTGTCATTCTGACCGATACCACGATTTTTCGACCTGGGGAGCTTGGGAAAACCGTTGGTTGGATTGCCGTATATGAAATTAGAAAAAGTTTGCAATTAGAATGAGCTACACGATGATGTAAATTATGTAACAATCCGACCATTATTAACGGAGTTATTTGAGATACTATTTTTTCACTTATTCGAAGACCTTGACCTTAGTTTTAAGTCAAGGTCAAAACAAAACATCTCGATTCTGCGCATTATTCATGCCAAGCGAATGAAGAAAAAATCAATTGAAAATATTGCAAATTGCGACCTGTATCGCGAAACAAAAATTGTTTACAAACAAAAAATATTACACCTATGTTCAGAATTGAATGGGCTTCCCTCGAGCGCAGACAAATTTACGATATGAGCATTCACGTCGGACGAACGCCGATATAACTTCAGATTTGAGTACCGTTTTTGCTTTGATTCGTTTGAAACCGGAAGTGACGCAACCGATATCAATAAATTTTGCGGATTAGATTCGCGCTGTTCACATCAACATCTGATTTAATTTTTATCACCATTGAACTAATATTTACGATTTTATTAGCAATCGAAAATTTTACGAAAATTTACTGAGTGAAATTTGCTTTTTCAACTCAACGCGCTTTGAAAAGGACGAATATATTGATTGCATATGTCAATTATGAAAGTTTGGTAATTCCATCAGCTTTCAGTAAATGTAAATTTTGTTACGATCGGACCATAATTAATGAATCTATTGCGAAATTAATAAGTTTAGAGATTTTGGCTACCAGAAATTTTCGACCTGCTACGATTTTTTTTACGATGCATTATTTACAACTAAGTATATTTAGAAAAAGTTTACAATTACATTACACTTTCAGAATATGTTGACTGTATTGAAATTTAATTGTAAAGCATGGACATATTGAGCATTGAACTTGTGTCATTTTTTGAAAACTTTGATGCTTTCGTGACCGGAAGTGACGTCATCAACATCCACGATATTTTAGGATACGTCTTAGTATGTTGCGGATAACATGTGAACCAATTTTTATTACCATCGGACATGTATTGACGGTTTTATAAGCGTTCGAAATATTCATGAAATATTTGTTGACATTTGGTATGATACCACGATTTTTCGACCTGGGGCCCTTGGGAAAACCGTTGGTTGGATGGCCCTGTATGTAATTAGAGAAAAGTTTGCAATTAGAATGAGCTACACGATGATGTAAATTATGTAACAATCCGACCATTATTAACGGAGTTATTCGATATACTAGTTTTTCACTTATTCGATGACCTTGACCTTAGTTTTGGTTCAAGGTCAAAACAAAACCTCTCGGTTCTGTGCATTAACCATGCCTAGCGATAGATGAAAAAACACATTGAAAATATCAAGAATTGCGACCTGCAGTGCGAAACAAAAAAAATGTTAACAAACAAACATCCAAACATCCAAACATACAAACGCGACTGACCAACGTAACTTGGCGTTATGATTACGCCAAGTTAACAAACATACAAACGCGACTGACCAACGTAACTTGGCGTTATGATTACGCCAAGTTAACAAACTTACAAACCGGGCCGATCGCCATAACTTGGCGTTATGACAACGCCAAGTTAACAAGAGGCCCATGGGAGCCATGTGGGAACTTGGCGAACTGCATCCAAATAATTACAGAATCGGGTCACAATTGGCCAAAATGGGCCAAATATTACTTAAGTTAAAAATCATGAGGTACAAATCAAATGATACCAAGGACTGAGGGAAAGCTATTGAGACCGGAAGTGACGTCTTTAACACCCACACTATTTAAAGATACGTCTAAGTATGTCTCGGAGAACATGTAAACCAATTTATATTACCATCGGACATGTAATGACTGTTTAATAGGCGCTCAACATATTCATGAAACTTTTGTTGCCATTTGGACCGATACCACTTTTTTTCGACCTTAGGCGCTCGGGAAAACCATTGGTTGGATCGCCGTATATGTCATTAGAAAAAGTTTGCAATTTGAATGAGCTACACGATGGTGTAAACTTTGTAACGATCCGACCATTATTTTCGGAGTTATTCGAGGTACTAGTTTTTCACTTATTCGATGACCCTGACCTTAGTGTTGAGTCAAGGTCAAAACAAAACCTCTCGGTTCTGCGCATCATTCACGCCTAACGATTGGCGAAAAAAAAATTGGAAAATTTCAAAAATTGCGACCTGTATCGCGAAACAAAAAAAAGTTACAAACCAACATCCCACAAACATAAGGACAGGGCTGATCGCCATAACTTGGCGAAGGGATTTGTTGTGCATTTTGATTGTTGTCAGATACAAGATAGTTATTCTCAATCTATGCCAATTCAATTTTGAAATGTCTAAAGCACTCATTATATTTTCATTTACTATGTCACATGCCCTCATTACATTCACAATTCAACCCTGCCCTCCAGATATGTGTACCATATTACCTCAATACACTGTATAATAGGGGGTCTATATCATAGTAGTATGGAAGCTGTTAAGATAAGAATGAATGGTTATATATCTAGCTAATGTCAAGGTTATAATATGGTTATTTCGTCACACATCTTACAACCCCACATTAAATACTCCAATCCAACTTGCAGTAAGGGTGTTTAATAAGTGTATGGTATTGTTATTGGGTGGGGCTCTTGATTTGCATATAGATAGTATGGTTATAATAAATCATAATCCTCTAACACACATTATTGTTCCACTATGCCAGGTTAACTTATTCTAATCTCTTCTTAGTATAAAGAGGGTACACTGCCTCAGGGGGAGGGGATTCAAGGAATCACTCAAATTTCTCAGTTGTTATACAAAATCCATGGGCGAATCGTGAACACGTCGATCGGGGTGATCTGGAATGTGACAATAGTGTTACACAGCAGTGCTTTTCTTTCACATTGCCCTTATTAAAATTATGAGTTAGCATGCTGCTAACCTGTGTGAAATAAGATATAAGGCAAACAATCTGCATCAATATGATATTTTACCCAATTGCAATATATGTGAGCTTCATTCCTGAGCCAACAGTGCAGACGATAAATTTATTTTATCGTGGGAAAAGCGATACTGCGCGGCAGATCCAATCAACTGTGCACAATGTATGCCAAGCCTTCATGTTTTCATCATTTTACAAACTTAGAACATAACGTGTTTCATTTTAGAGAAGGTATAAAATGGACATAGACTGATACCTTGTTTTGCGATGAGACAAACTGATCATATTTCCATTCACCATCGTTTAAGAATTATGATGCTGATTAGACACCATGCATCATATAAAGGGTTATCAAACAGAGCAATAATTATTTTGATCGCAGTTAGTCTTTGAATGAGTTGTTTTTACAGGCTAGGCTTATTTCTTGTATTTGGCCTGGGACAGGCGGACAGTCTTTAGCGGAAAATTCCAGGCTGTGTGAATCAACGTCTCACTCGTCCATTGCACGGGTGGACTAGTCTCTGGCTAAGACCTTGTGCTTTTCGAATTACTACAATGCCTTAATTTAACTTGCTTGCATGCTACTTGCTAGTTGAGGCAAGTACCCTTTTTAATGTTCTATACTACAAGTTTTGCAGCAATGCAATGCAAAGAAAAACTAGGAGTGTATTTACAGGACAATTTTGAGGTTGAGGTTTAGTATTCTCCTGGGACCATATATCATTACCTTAATGTCAGATTTGCTCACTTCAACATGGCCCAATTCTCCATAAATGTCAGCACATAGTAGCCTGAGCCTCAACAGAAAATCAAGTTATGGCTTGATCCAAGTGACTCGGATATGAATTATTTGTCATTTTAAAGACATTGACATCCCTATCTCAGATCAACTTGCTTGTTCATACTTACCCCTGTTTAATTGATAAAGAGCGTTTTTAATGTAAGTTCACTAGACTTTGATAACAACAAGGAATGTGTGATTCTGATTCATTAGATGAGCCACGTTTTGAGGGTATGTGTGTAAAATGTTATACAATATCATGCTCTCATTTTGACATATTAGATCATAGTAGGGTTTTTTGAGGTTTCTGGCTCTAAGAAATCCAGATTTGGGTTTATCAATCTGTTATACATATGGGTCATTGAGGTTTTGAAAGGAAACCTTAATCCATTAACTTTTAAAGACTTGAAATCCATAAATATTGTAACTCAGAAGTCACCAAGGTTAAAGAGGGAGTCTAGCCCTTTATTTGGAATGAGATTGCCTAGTTAGCTACTTAGCAACTTCTCCTTGAGAACCAAAAGTTTTTTTTTAGGCTTGTGTGGTGCTATAATCTCTGAATTTAAATCCACCACCACCATTATTGTTGTTGGAAATTGCTTTTGCGTACTTATTGGTGTGATTTTTCTGAGATTGAGGTCATGGATACAAAACATAATCTTGGTTATGGGGTTTTTATCTATGGCCCACACTGTTGACCTGGCTGATGGTGATAGACACAACTTTTATTGAAATTTTCGTGAACATAGCAGTCGAGTTTTGGTAGCGAGGTTTCCCTCGAGTGTCGGTGCTACACATGCGCTGTCAAGTGAGGCGGATTACTCCCAACTTTGATTTACAATGTAGGGTATGTTTTGGGGGTTGGGGGGGGGGGACAAGTTATTAAATAGCTTGTGGGTGTAGCCCACAACTTTAACAAGTTAAATTTGTGAAAATCTATATATGTAATCTTAGCAAAAGTGTACACTGCAGTAATGGGTTAGTTATTTAGTGCGAAGATTGATTTACAGCCACCACTCTTGTGGTTCATGGTTTAAGGGAGGTGCTGTTTACAGTTGAACCGACACATCTAAGTGGAAGAGATTTTTATCGTACATAATGTGTATTCCAGGCTTTAATTTGTTGAAATTTGATCAGTAAGCTTTTTGGCTCACTAAATTTGCTAAGAAAAAAAACCCAGACATTATTTAGTTGCCGAGTTAAACATAGTTATATAGAAACAAACTGATCCCTGATAGCCTTATGTTGGGCTGGAACGCCTCTAATTGATTGACAGAGTGCATGGTGATGCAATAGATGTATTTCAACCTGCACTCAAGTCTATGAGACTGATCACCTAGTGTGTCCTATAAACCTGGCATGCTCTTAATTGACCATTGGCACCATATAACACATAAGTCTTGGTGTGCCGTAAAACCCTATTCTCACTCAATTAACCATTTTATACCAGTGTATATGCAAGTAAATTGTTAATGGCATTAGATAATTAACCAGTGGTAACTCACCAATCTCATTAGTTACTTTAATGTTAAAAAGCCACATTAAATTATATTATTTCATTTCAATTCTTTAATTTACAGCACAGAGACAAGGCAAGAGTATGGGCACATTAGTTGGGTAGAATATGTGAGTGATTGAAGGGATATGATTACATAGACTTAGATTAAATGAACAAAATTGAAACATAATACCATAGTATCCCGAATATATCAATTCTTGCCTCCACTTGCAATATGCTGATAATAATAAAAAGTGATTATTTATTATATTTTGATTGAAAGATAGCTGTAGAAGTTGGTATGACTGTAAATTCTATTCATTGAGCGGATATTTCAATCTAATACTGGTATTAAACAATTGCTGATTAAAATTGTTTGGACAGTGTTATGTGCTTTGGCTTGTATCATTTTCTCTTAGATACAGACTTTTAGGGCTGATAACTTGAAAACTTATATTGATTCCTTTTGAGAAGGAATTGTGATGGTTTGATGTATTTTGCCAAGTGTGCTTTTATGATATATATTTACTCCATTATTATTGTAGCTACCACATATGCAATATTCAGCAGAGGTACTCTTAATGTCATAAAAAAAATCAGTTGAGATGATGAAAATATAGAATCATCGATAACATCAATCATCAAATTTTGTATTCATTATCACATGTATTAGTTTTCAGCAAAATGTTTGTTTAATGTCATATGATATCATATGATGGAACTGTTTGATACAAGACAACCCAAATTGATGAATTTAGTGGTACCATGTGTATTTCATTGGATGGAACTTTGGGAATTATTGATAGCATGTGTTTCCTTAATGTGATAATGAAATGCTTAACCAAGTGTGTTGTTTTTTTTCTTCTGTGTACCAGGTGGATGTTCCTTGCTCCTTGTAGCGATCAAGTTTATGTGCCTCGATTTTGTGTGTTTGTGTTTCTGTGTGTTCCTGTAGACTCCTCCTGCTGGGATCTGGTGTTCCCTGTGACTGGGCTCACAGTTCCCTTCATTGGGAATTCATGTACACTGAGTCGGGGGATAAGTGCCCGCAAACCACGAACTTTGTGTGCTTGGTTTTGAAACCCCACATTGTTCAGGAACTTGTGCGTTTGGTTTATGCCCCACATTTTCCATAAATTCCCAAGCACACGGGGAATGAGCACCTGTGCAACTTTGGACCTTGTGCGTTTGGTTTTCACCCCACATTGTCTGCATGATTGTTCGCCACAGGGGAAGTGAACACCTGTGAAAAAATTCAATTATACAAAGCAAAAAATAAGGACCTTGTGCGCTTGGCGCTTGGCTTTACACCCCACATTGTCTGCATGATTGTTCGCCACAGGGGAAGTGAACACCTGTGAAAAAATTCAATTATACAAAGCAAAAATAAGGACCTTGTGCGCTTGGTTTGAAAACACCCCACATTGTCTGCATGATTGTTCGCCACAGGGGAAGTGAACACCTGTGAAAAAATTCAATTATACAAAGCAAAGATAAGGACCTTGTGCGCTTGGTTTACACCCCACATTGTCTGCATGATTGTTCGCACACAGGGGAAGTGAACACCTGTGAAAGCCATTGAATGAAAACAAAAAACATTATTTGAAAAAAACAGTGGAAATCTTGATCTGAAAAAGTCTACTAAATAATCATTGAAAAAATACATTTTGATATTATATTTTTGACTGCACTAAATTGTATATAAAATTTGCTTACATTGCTTAGAAATTATAGTTGTTGGAACTATTTTGAAAATACATTCTGTCATACGGTATGTTAATATAGAGCATTGACCTTAAGTCCTAGAAAATTTATTAAAATTGTAAGGTTTGGAACTACTGTTCCATCCAAATTGATTGCCGCTTAAGTCATAACGTCAGACTCGAATTGCGGAATATACATTTGATAAATCATAACGTGCAACGTGAATAATTTTATTGCAAAATTGTGGAACGTGCATTAGATAAATCATAACGTGCGACCTGAGTCAACTTTTGATTTCATCATAGCGTCAATCGGTGTATTAGTCGACGTATATCACCGGCTACATTGGATCATAACGTATTCTGCTTCGTTCCATGTTGACAACTGAGTCATAACGTGTTCTTGTTGATTTGACTTCATTTGTAATAAAAAATAATTGTTTATTGAAGTATATCGTTGAATTGGTTCAATCTGCTCATTGTACAGCACTCATTTGTCACACCATCTATGAATTTTAAGTATAAGTTATATATTTTCATTTAGATATTTCACACCCACTGAATAATATTAGTATTAGAGGACAACTTTACACACTTCTAGTCAATTGAATCATTTGCTTAGTTACATACAAAAACGACGGTATACTGTTTGTTAAAGACTGTGATATGGGTAAATGCGGTAAAAAGAGTGCAGACCAAAAGAGAAAGGAACAGAAACTAAAGAGGCAAACAAGCAAGCAAACGAATGAGGGTATAGCCAAAGTTCAACCATTGAAAAAGAGCAAAAATCGAAAGGAATATATGAAGCAATTGAGAAGTGAGGAGACATCTGAAACTAGACAAAGTAGGCTTGAATCTGTGAAGAATAAAATAGCTGAACTAAGGTCAAATGAATCTTATGATCAGACACAAGCTAGACTTGAAACTCAGAGAAGTCATAAGTCTAAACTTAGGTCAAATGAATCTCATGAACAGACTCAAGCTAGACTTGAAACTGAGAGAAGTCATAAGTCTAAACTTAGGTCAAATGAATCTTCTGAACAGACCCAAGCTAGACTTGAATCTATGAGAAGCCATATAGCCGATCTAAGATCAAATGAATCTACTGAACAGACCAAAGCTAGACTTGAATCTATGAAAAGTCATATAGCTGAACAAAGATCAAATGAATCTACTGAACAGACACAAGCTAGACTTGAATCTATGAAAAGTCATATAGCCGAAATAAGGTCAAATGAATCTACTGAACAGACCCAAGCTAGACTTGAATCTATGAAAAGTCATATAGCCGAAATAAGGTCAAATGAATCTACTGAACAGACCCAAGCTAGACTTGAATCTATGAAAAGTCATATAGCTGAAATAAGGTCAAATGAATCTACTGAACTGACCCAAGCTAGACTTGAATCTATGAAAAGTCATATAGCCGAAATAAGGTCAAATGAATCTACTGAACAGACACAAGCTAGACTTGAATCTATGAAAAGTCATATAGCCGAAATAAGGTCAAATGAATCTACTGAACAGACACAAGCTAGACTTGAATCTATGAAAAGTCATATAGCCGAAATAAGGTCAAATGAATCTACTGAACAGACACAAGCTAGACTTGAATCTATGAAAAGTCATATAGCCGAAATAAGGTCAAATGAATCTACTGAACAGACACAAGCTAGACTTGAATCTATGAAAAGTCATATAGCCGAAATAAGGTCAAATGAATCTACTGAACAGACCCAAGCTAGACTTGAATTTATGAAGAATCACATGTCTGAACTGAGGTCAAATGAATCTAATGATAAAAGACAATCAAGACTCTCAACTATGAGAGCAAGCGCAGCAAGTATGAGATCAAGTGAAACTCCTGAGAAAAGACTCAAACGATTAGAAACAGAGAGAGATTCAATGCAAGTCAGGAGACATGATAAGAAACAAGTCATACCAACATGTCAAGCTGTTGTTGAGCAATATCATAGGACTGTAAAGAATACTTGTGACTATGTCTGCATCTGTTGTCATAGACTGATGTACAAGTCGGCAGTTGTGGAATTTAAGGAGAACAAATACGAGAAAACACCTGAAGCTTTGTTGAAAAGCATACTGATTCATCGAATTGTATCAGCTGGAAATAAAGAGTGGATTTGTGAAACCTGCCAAAGAACAATAAAGCGTGGAAAGATGCCAGCGCAATCAAAAGCTAACAAACTTCACTTGGTCACTCCTCCAGTTGAACTAAATGATCTCAACACATTGGAAGTTAGATTGATCTCAAAGAGAATTCCATTCATGAAAATGGTTGGCTTGCCTCGAGGTAGACAACATGCAATTCATGGACCAGCAGTTAATGTTCCATCAAAAGTCGATGATGTTTGCGAACAATTTCCTCGATTGCCTTCTGAAATGCAAATGATTCCATTGAAACTGAAACGCAGACTGAAGTACAAGTCGCATTACATGTATGAGTATGTTAGACCCTCAAAAGTCATGGAAGCTCTGAGGTGGCTTAAAGCTAACAATGCCTTGTATAGTGATATTCACATCAATGATTCCTGGTCAGAAGATTCTGTCAAAGACAATGTAGAATTGTGGCAAGCAATGACTGAGTCACGTTCAGATGATAACAGTGGTCATGAGTCAAATCCCGCAAATCAAAACTCTGAGAAAATGGAATGTAATGAGTTGGAATCAAACCCGGCAGAGTCAACTCATGAAACACATCGCATTGAAATAATGGAAAGTATTGAGATGGAACCAGAATTACCTGTTTCAAATGATGTGATACAAAACTCAAACAGAGAAGCAAATGATGAGATTGAATCAGAATTGGCTGTCACACAAAACCCAGAAAAAATGGAAATTGATGAGGCAGAGTTAGAGTTGGCTGAGTATAAAGTTAAAGCGCGAGACAGGGAGAGATTAGTCAATGAAGAGATGGAAACTGAATTAGCTATGAAAGAAACTGATTGCGAAACACAAGTGTCAAATGAAACAGACAAAACTGAAGCAGCTTCATGCAACTTTAAATGGGAAGGAAGGCATGATGTCTCGTCATCTTCTAAGCAAACTGAATTTGCCCTTTATGATGTACCAAGAGATGGCAATTGCTTGTTTACATCTGTCTGTTTATCATTTAGATACAAAGAGTGTTTTCACAACAACACCTGGATTACTGAGAAAACAATTAGCCAAGTATATGTCCAACCATTCAGAGAATTACAAAGAATTTGTATGTGCAAGAATTGAGACTGACAATCTCAAGAATGCAGACACAGAACAACCAAGAGAAGTAGATATTGTCATTGCCAATGTGGCTGATCATAGAGACAGACAAGAAATTCAATGGCTGACATATCTTGATGATCTAGAAAGTGGAAATCAATGGGGTGAACATATAGCATTGCAAGCTATGGCAGATATGTTTTCTCTTCATGTTGAAATACATAGATCTGAGCCAGACGAAATCTTGACTGTATGTTCAAGGCACAGCTGTGAGCACATATTCCACCTAGCACTGCAGGGACAGTATCACTATGATGCCCTTGATCCAGTAATTGTACAAAACATCACCTTGAACACAGGTTCTACAACGCAAAGTGCAATTATGCAGTGTGATGAGTCAGAGAGAAAGAAAAAGCAGAGACTGTTGAAGATGACAATGCTTTTGAAGCCACTGCAGGTGTCTGTGGACTACCTTATGAGACCAGTATGATCAATACAAACCCTGACATGACATGCAAAGTGATCAATGTTGCTCCAGCGGAGTCCGGGAAACCAATTCCTCTTCTTACTGATCCAAATTTTGAAGAGCTAGCTAATCCTGACAAATATCCTGATGGTTCAAATGCTCTGTCTACGGAACGCTTGGTCAAGTTGCATCCTCGCAAATACTTTAACCAAAGACTTTTGGATTGTGATGGGAGGTTTGCTAAATCAATTGAATATCTACTCAGTGCTCAATACGCAACAGAGAATGCACAAGTTCAAAGCATCATTAACCACGTAGTGTTCCGTAGAGCACAAGGCACTATGCATCAAGGAAAACCACTGACAGTTGGTGATGTGAAAAAATTTGATACTATTGGAAATTTTATCAAATTTGACCATGCTTACCAAATTTTGAAGAATGTGAGAGGATCGCCTGCCTACTTTCAATCTCTTTATTATGATGTTCTGGCAATGGTTAGACAACTTGGAATTCCCACATGGTTTTTCACTGTTTCTGCAGCAGATATGCAATGGCCTGACTTGCTACAGAGCATAGCCCGTCAATATGGGAAAATATTGAGTGATGATGATGTCAAAAAACTATCTTTTGAGGAAAGAAGCATGTGGTTGCGAACAAACCCAGTCACAGCTGCACGCCATTTTCAGTATAGACTGGAGGTATTATTCAGAGATGTTCTCAAATCAAAAGCACACCCAATTGGAGAAATTGTAGATTATGCTATCAGAATAGAGTTTCAAGCCCGTGGCTCACCCCATGCACACACCTTATTGTGGGTCAAAAATGCTCCCAAACTCGATGAAAACTCTGATGAAGAAATCTGTGAGTTTTGTTGATAAACATATCTCAGTGTCAAAGGCCCAAATAGAAAGCATAGATTATGTTTCTAAGCTCCAAGTCACAAACACTCAGCTTCATGTCGCAGAAAGGGGAAATGCAGATTTGATTACCCGAAACCTCCTAGCCCACAAACACTCATCGCAAGAGAATCAGAAGATGCAGAGAAAATCAAAGAAACGGAAACTGTGCTTGAAAAGGTCTCTAAAGTGATGACTGATAAAGACACACAAGGAGACATTTCTCTGGATGAATTGCTAGAGAAAGCCGATATAAACACTGATGACTACATCAAAGCCTTGAAAGTGTCAGAAAAAGGAACACACGTTGTGTTACAACGTCAACCATGTGACATCAACACCTCTCCTTTTAATCCAACTGTCTTGCAAGCATTCCAGGCCAATATAGATTTACAATTTATTGTGGATGCATATGCATGTATCATGTACATTTGTTCTTATGTCACAAAGAGTGAACATGGCATGGGTCAGTTGTTGAAACAAGCAGCAAATGAGTACAAAGACAGAGAAGTGAGGGAAATGTTGAGATACGTGGCAGCCACATTTCTAAACAACAGAGAGTTGAGTGCACAAGAAGCAGCGTACAGAATCCTGTCAATGCCCATGAGACGATTGAGCCGAAGGGTTATTTTTGTAGACACAAATCCTAAGGCAGAACGTAGTGCAGTTTTGAAACCAAATTATCAGCTGGAAAACAAAGAGGATTGTGATGAAGATATCTTTCAAAAGAACATTGTGATCAGATATGGTGCTAGACCAGTGGAACTTGAACAAATGTGTCTTGCTGAATTTGCTAGCACCTACACTGTTTCACTTGTTGAAAGAGAATATGATCAGGATGATTCTGTACCAGTTGTACTGGATGAAAATGATGAGTCTATAGCACAAGAAAGACCTGAATTGCCAAAACGCATTGTGCTTGCAAACGGAATGGGTCAAATGCACAGACGTAAATGTCAGGCTGTTATACGATTCAAGAAGTACCGTTCAGCAGATGATTCAAGCAACTTCTACAGAAGCAAGTTGATGCTATTTGTACCATGGCGAAACGAAGAATGTGACTTGCTTGGCACTTATGGCGACTTCCGCACACACTATATTGCTAGAAAAGATGAATGCATGGCAATAGAAAGACAGTTCACCCAAAACATGGAATTGATTGATGAAGCTATTCATGAACATTCAGTCAATGGTCCGCCAGTTCACATGTGGTCAAACGTAGCTCCCCAAACCGAACAACAAGATTCAGATGACCGTGCTAAAGGTGTTGAATTAGAAACAGACATAGAGCAAGAAGATCTTGATGCTAATGCTCAGCTTATTGAACGCCCATGTGGCAAACCATCCTCAGACATCGTGGCTCGATATGAATCGGTTGTCGATAAAGAAAGAATTTCTCCTCCAGAATATAGAGAGATGGTGCGAAAGCTGAATACTAAGCAGAGGCAGATTGTATTCTATCATAGACAATGGTGTAAGAGAGCAGTCACATCATTGAAACAGGGCAAAGGTGTTGAACCATACAGAGTATTTTTAAGTGGTCCAGGTGGAGTTGGTAAAAGTCATGTCATAAAGCTGATTTGTTCTGACACCAAGAGAATTCTACCTTTGAGCAATCAGATGAATCCAACTGATATGATGACTCTTGTCACAGCACCCACGGGCGTAGCTGCATTCAATGTAGGAGGCTTGACTATTCATTCCGCATTATTGCTGACAACTGGAAGATTTGGTTCTAGTGAGTCACTCACATGTGAGAAACTGAATTCTCTCCGCATGAAAATGGAAAATTTGCACTTGATGGTCATTGATGAAGTTTCCATGGTTGGATCAGACATGCTATTAAGCATACACAAGAGACTAAATGAAATCAAAGGAGTGAAGGATGAAACCACGTTGTTTGGTAATGTGTGTATTCTAGCAGCTGGTGACCTATACCAACTTGCTCCGGTGAAACAAAATCACATTTTTTGACCCTGTTGGTAACCCAGTTGCAAGATTATATGGTTCACTGTGGAAGGATGATTTTCAATTACATGAACTTGATGAAATCATGCGACAGAAAGATGACTCTTTCTTTGCAGATTTGCTCTGTAGATTACGAACAGGCAAGTGTACTGATAGTGACTTGAAAGTGCTTCAGTCGAAAGAGATCAGACATGGTGATGCAAATTACCCCAAAGACATCCTACATGTATTTGCCTTAAATCGTGATGTTGATAATTGGAATGCTGAGAGATTGAATGCTCTAGCTCCTAGACAAGAGGATCGTGTCATTATCAAAGCAGTTGATGATAAAGGAGACAGCACAGGACTCATTGATTTGCAAAACTTTGGTGGATCCAAATCCCGTACTGAAACTGGAGGACTACACACAATACTAGAGCTATGTATTGATGCTAAAGTAATGGTTGTATACAATGTGGATACATCAGATGGTTTGGTCAATGGTGTCATAGGAACAGTCACTGCAGTAATCACAGACAACTCACAAAAAGTGTTGGTTGTATTGGTTAGATTTGACAATGAGAATGTTGGCAAAAAGCAATTGCTGTTAGCAAATGGAAACGCCAATATCCAGATTCAGTCCCCATTGTTCGACTTGAAGGTCACTACGAAAAAAACAAGCGAAAAGGTGCAAAAGTTGCTCGACGTCAGTTTCCACTCACTCTGGCATGGGCTGTTACCATTCACAAATGTCAAGGTATGACTGTTGAACAAATTGTTGTCAGCATGAAGGAAGCAGCCAAATTCGGAAAAGGACAAGCTTATGTTGCATTCAGTCGAGTAAAGAAACTGTCAGGTCTATATATCACTGATTTCAATGCCAAAGCTATCAAAACAAATGCAAAAATTGACGACGAGATGAAGGATATGCAAACAAAGTGCATACCACAGTTTGATTCACCAAGTCTCATTGCTCTGAGTTACCCAGAATGGTTGACAGTCGGCCATCTGAACATAAGACATTTCTTTGACAAACAAGTTGACCTCAAATGCCTGGAAGAAAAGAAAATTCTGTCCCAAACCGATGTAATGTGTTTCACAGAAACATACCTCACTCCTCAGCATGACATAGACGATTTCCTGCAAGAGCATGATTACATTGCTTTCCGGGAAAACATTCCATCCCAGACTGATCATAATGGCCAGCATGGCATCATGATATGCGTATCAAAACGACTGCAACCAATAGCACTAGATCAGATCAAAGTTACAGGATTAGAGTCATCTGTTGTTTGCTTACAAACTTCCAAATCCCGTATAATTGTGGCTGCTGTGTATAGAAAACCTTCGCAATCTATGACCAATTTCATACACATGATGGAAAAACTGTTACACCTTATGCCTTTGCAAGTGCCAACGTTTGTGCTTGGGGATTTTAATGATGACCTACTGAGAGGTAACACCTCAATGCTAAAAACTCTGATGAATGGACATGGTTTCCAACAATATGTCGAAGTGCCTACAACTGACAATGGAACATTACTAGACCACATTTATTTCAACCGAGAAGCAGAGAACCATGTTGATGTCCACGACGATGTATATTATTCTGATCATGACTCAGTGTTTATCACCTCCAAGGTGATGACATTTTAGATCAAATGTTTTCAATGTAATAAATGAGATTGAAGTGATATATATTTAATCGATTGACTGATTAATTGACTCAGTGTTTATTACCTCTAAGGTGATGTCATTTCAGATCAAATGTTTTCAATGTAGTTAATGAGATTGAAATGATATATTTAATCGATTGAATCATTAATGGATCATGGTTCAATAGGTTATTCAAGAGTGTAAATAACAATTTACTCAAATTAGATTTATTTGAATTCATAACAACAATAGCTTGAATCTAAATTATATGATAGACATTGAATAATTAATAGGTCAATTATAACATAACTATTTATGTTATATATGCAATAGGTGTGAAAGTTTTTTATTAGCCCGGTGCCGAGAGTCCAGACCTAACTACCATTCACTGTAGCACTAGCAGGGATCACCCACCTTCCCTCAAAAACAATGGGCGATTTAATGATAACAAAATCAGCTTCAAAGAAACATCAGTGCCGTCAGTGAACATTATTACGACCAACCACCCATTATAAACAGCAAAAATTATCATACCTGATGTGGCCTCATTAAGAATCGACAAATTGACTCCAATAGATCGGTGAACTGACATGCAAAAAGTAAATATATTCGATCTTTGATAAGCCGGCCATGATCGGAGCTCATCAACGGGTCAACTCGACTCCAGACCAAGTCGTACCCAATCCAACTCATATCCCCTGAATCCGCCACGGATGTACTGTAAATCTCGTTGCTAAGCTCGAATGGTTAATGTTGAATGAGCAGTTGCTACAAACAATATGTTACAACAGCGGTCAGACAGTATAAATGTGTTCAAAGGAACGTAATATCTTAAAAAATTTCAGTCCGATGCGTATACCGAAGCTATTATAAATGAATAATTTCTGCCTGTGGTAAAGAATATAATACTATGTACATAATGCAAGAGTATATTAAGTGGAAAAAATTAATGAGACCAGTATGATACCAAAATAATACGAAAGATACAAAGTAAGGTATGTAAAGGGTTTAATAACACACCAATACTAATATAATGCCTATTATAGTAAAGTAACTTTGCCCCCTCCCCCCACCCCTACAACCTATGGCAAACCGGAGACCTGCCCCTGTACCCACAGGGGGAGATAAGGGGATGGGGTGGTGTCATGCGGATACCGTAACACTGATTAAGGTAAGTTAATCTATGACTTTGTATCAATGAGGATTTTCTTTAGTTTCATAATTTCACATTGATTAATTAAAAGCGACCCTTTGTTTTTGCTACAGAAAAAAGATCAGCGCTGCAAAAGAGAAAAATAGTGGACCGACCGAGGTGCAACCCACGGATAACAGGTTGCCCCCCAACCTATGGCAAACCGGAGACCTGCCCCTGTACCCACAGGGGGAGTTAAGGGGATGGGGTGGTGTCATGCGGATACCGTAACAATGAGTAAGGTAAGTTAATCTATGACATTGTACCAGTGAGGATTTTCTTTAGTATCACAATTTCACATTGATTAATTAAAAGCGACCCTTTGTTTTTGCTACAGAAAAAAAAGATCAGCGCAGCAAAAGAAAAAATTACGTTGTCAAGCGTTCTTCTCTAACCGTATACTGCTGTGCATCCGGTCAAAAAAATACTTGCTGTCTACGATAAGCCTGAAAAAAAAACACTATAAAAATGACAAATGTATACCACAATTGGTTTTTTGGATATCTACTTCCCATTTTCTCTCTATGTAACATGTGTTGTGGAATAGCAAATGGGACTTTTATAGTGATTAGTAGCAATATACATAATATGCTTACAGTTTTTTTTACATTTGTAGTAGACGAACATAGTTAAATGAAAGATGAATGTCATGAAATTAATTAGCACCATAATGATAGCCTTGATTGAGTGTATGTTAATGCAATGCAGTGTATTATGATTGTTAAAACTATGTACCCAGAGGGTAATTGACACATATATGACTAAACAACATAGCCTCACAATCCTAGCTCTGCCTAGAAATGTTACGTGCTAAGAACTAATGAACGTTGTATTATATTCGTAGCACAGCTCTGAGACTTGATATCCGGAGGGAAATTGGGATCTGAGTGCAGACAACACCACGATATGTTAATAGCCCTTCCCAGAGACTTAATATCCGGTGGGAAATTGAGATCTGGAACAGGGCAACATTGCAATATCATCATAGGAATTGTAAATTGAGACTACCCCAAATATTGAGGTATGTGTACTGCTCTAAGACTTTATATCCGGAGGGAAATTGGGATCTGAGTGCAGACAACACCATGATATGTTAATAGCCCTTCCCAGAGACTTTATATCCGGAGGGAAATTGAGATCTGGAACAGGGCAACATTGCAATATCATCATAGGAACTGTAAATTGGGACTACCCCAAATATTGAGGTATGTGTACCTGGTCAATTAACATTTATGATAGTACGTACGTGGTATTTGATGTGTGAATTAAGCTGTATAATTGTAGTAGTTGAATTAGGAGAACATAGATAACTGAAACATGGATGTCATGAAATTAATAACACCATGATTATAGCCTTGATTGCGTGTATATTAATTCTATGCGGTGTATTATCATCATTAAGACTTTATACCCATAGGGTACACCCAGTGCTCATCAGAAAGTTATGACCATAATATAACGTCTAAATATTTGTTGATATGTTGAGCTTTATGTGATATGTCACTGCAAATTGATAGCATATAAACATTTTCTTTAACCATACGTATTTCTTGTATCACCTATCTTAGCATTTCTATGAATATATCATGGCTAATAAATTAATGCTGTGCAAAAAATACCTGCATACCCCCATTAATTAGTCCAACTCACTACCGCATCATAACGCTACATAGTATCATGCTCGCTGCAGTGGGTCTGAATAACCCTTGATAACCCAGAGTAAATATGTTGTTGATGACGACGGTTAAGATGACGTTGATGATGTTGCCAATGACGATGGTGATCTCATGACCAGTTTTAAATGCCGGGTTTGTATTCACAATGTAACTCACTCAACAGAGTAACGCGGACCGAGTTTGCAGAGAGGAAAAAGTTATAAATAGCGCGGACGCTGTCAAAGGCGAAGTTTCTTTGCGCCACAACTGGTTGGAATCGCCCAATTCAAGGGGTTTGGGTTGTTTTCAAACGAAGCTTGCTAGTAGACTATTGTGTACGGACATGTTAAATAATATCAATTTAGCTGCCACTATCATTATGGATGTAAGTGTAAGCAATAACTTCAGTGATGTTCAAAGATTTCACAATTAAGCAGAGAGTTAACGCGCTCTATATCCTACATACATTTTGACAATCAAATGGACTAGTCCGGCTTCCCGCATGCAGCCGCGCATCATATCGGGGGTGTTTGTAGCGCGAGAGGCACAGCGACTTGACCTGATTCTCGCTGCCATCCGGGCCCAGCGCATTCCTTTGTTCTGCGCGACTGGGCGGCCTCTTGTGAGGCATGAAAATCATTATGATTGCAAAGAGATTCATGGGAAATGAAAAATCATAAGGTGCAAATCAGATGATATCAAGGATTGAGGCAAGGCTTTCGTGACCGGTAGTGACGTCATTGACATCCACAATATTTAAGGATACGTCTTAGTTTTGTCTCGGAGAACATGTAAACCAATTTTTATTACTATAGGACATGTATTGACTGTTTTCTAAGCGTTCGAAATATTCATGAAACTTTAGTTGCCATTTGGACCGATACCACGTTTTTTCGACCTTAGGCGCTTGGGAAAACCATTGGTTGGATCACCGTATAAGTATTTAGAAAAAGTTTGCAATTTGAATGAGCTACACGATGGTGTAAAGTTTTTCACGATCCGACCCTTTTGTTACGATCGGACGATAATTAGTGAATTTATTGCGAAATTAAAACGTTGAGAGATTTTGGTTACCAGAAATTTTCGACCGGCTACAATTTTTTTAACAATGCATTATTTACAACTAAGTATATTTAGAAAAAGTTTACAGTTACATTACACTTTCAGAATATCTAAACTGTTTAAAAATGGAACTCTAAAGTATGGACATATTGAGCATTGAACTTGTGTCATTTTTTGAAAACTTTGATGCTATTGTAACTGGAAGTGACGTCATCGACATTTATGATATTTTAGGATACGTCTTGGTATGCTGCGGAAAACATGTGAACCAATTTTTATTACAATCCGACATGTATTGACGATTTTATAGGCGCTCAAAATATTCATGAAACTTATGTTGCCATTTTTCGACCTTAGGCGCTTGGGAAAACCGTCGGTGCGATTGCCGTATATGTCATGTAGCGCGAGAGGCGCTGCGATTTGACATGATTCCCGCAGCCAGCCGCCTCTCTCAAGCCGCGCGCTGGGCCGCTGTGGATTCCTTTGTTCTGCGCGACAGGGCGGCTGCAGTGAAGAGCCAGCAGAATTGACACCCATTGTACTTCAAACTTACTTTGTGAGAAAACTGTTGGGTATTTAGAGCTGAAAATTATACACATTGTTCAGAATTGAATGGGCTTCCTTCTCGAGCAAACTAATTCACAATACGACCATTCGCGACAGAGCAACGACGCGATAACTTCAGATTTTAGTCGATTTTTAACTTCCACTCGTTCGTGACCGGAAATGACATCAGCGACTTCCCCAAAAGAATCATCATACGGTACACGCTCTCCATGGTAACATTTTACCCACGTTTTGTGACCCTCGAACGAATATTGTCGATTTTACAAGTGATCGAAAAAAAATTGCCAATTTTAGCTGTTTTCCGAACTTTTACCGGCGATTCGTGAGAAAACTACGCATAATTCGTGCTATTACAATGCGTACGAAATGTTACTCGAAAAGTAACCTTCAAATTCATGTTTAAATTTTCAAAATCGACCCAGTACTATTAAACATATTGGGGTGTTAATGCATTTGGGGGTCACTTTTTAACTTGAAGCTCAGTTTGTGAGAAAACTATAAGACATAAACAATTAGATTAAGAAGTTTCAAGTTCGGAAGTGTATGGGCTACCTTTAGGTGCAAACATTTTTACGATACGACCATTAACGACGGAGTAATGACGCAATAACTTTCGATTGCCCAGCTAAATAACGTTGTTTTGCTCGTAACCGGAAGTGACGTCATCGACATAAAAAAAACACTTATCTTCTGATAGCCAGTGATTCTGTGAACATTCGACCCAATTTTCATGACCATCCATCGAATATTGTTGAAGTTATAAGCGATGGAAAAATGTGGTAAAACACTACCACAAATTTTCGAGTGGGGGCTACGGGGCGAAATATGCATATTTTTTCATGATATTTGATATGGAAAGTTGGCGAATAAATCAGGCTACAAGGAACTGTAAACTTTTTAAAAATCACACCATAGGTTAAGATGATATGAAGGATTGAAAAATTCACAATGTGACCTTGACCTTAATATGAGGTCAAGGTCAAAACAAAACCTCTCGGTTCTGCGCATCATTGGTCCCAACCATTAAAAAAAAAAAAAAAAATCTGAAAAATTTCAAAAATTGCGACCTGTATCGCGAAACAAAAAAAGTGTTACAAACATCCGGACATACATACATACATACATACATACATACATACATACATACATACAAACATACAAACCGGACCGATCGCCATAACTTGGCGTTCCGAAAACGCCAAGTTAACGAGATGCCCATGAGGACATGGGTGAACTTGGCTAACAGTGTCGGAAACTTTTTAAAATTTCAATATTGACCCAAAATTGACCAAGTTACTCTAGATTTATCGATAAACTATGATTCAGCGGCTGACACAACAGGGAAAAGCATATTTTCATATTTAATAGTACCGCGGCCTGCCGTACTTGCCGCGCCACGCGCCCCGCTCACCCCGCACCGAAAGCAGATTCCTTTGTTCAGCGCGAGAGGCAGGCTGTTGTAAACAAGCCAGCGCCGAGACATCAGAAATGACACCCACTGTACTTCAAATTTACTTTATGAGAGAACTGTCATATATTTTGAGCAGAAAATTTTACACCTGTGTTCAGAATTGAATGGGCTTCCCTCGAGCGCAGACAAATTTACGATACGACCATTCACGTCGGACGAACGACGCTATAACTTCAGATTTGAGTACCGTTTTTGCTTTGATTCGTTCGAAACCGGAAGTGACGCAACCGATATCAATAAATTTTGCGGATTAGATTCGCGCTGTCGATGTCAACATCTCATTTAATTTTTATCACCATTGAACTGATATTTACGATTTTATTAGCAATCGAAAATTTGACGAAAATTTACTGAGTGAAATTTGCTTTTTCAACTCAACGCGCTTTGAAAACGACGAATATTTTGATAGCGTATGTCAATTATCAAAGTTTAGTAACTGTGTCAGCTTTTAGATAATGGTAATTTTGTTACGATCGGACGATAATTAGTGAATTTATTGCGAAATTAAAACGTTGAGAGATTTTGGTTACCAGAAATTTTCGACCTGCTACAATTTTTTTTAACAATGCATTATTTACAACTAAGTATATTTAGAAAAAGTTTACAATTACATTACACTTTCAGAATATCTAAACTGTTTAAAAATGGAACTCTAAAGTATGGACATATTGAGCATTGAACTTGTGTCATTTTTTTTGAAAACTTTGATGCTTTCGTGACCGGAAGTGACGTCATCGACATTCATGATATTTAGGATACGTCTTGGTATGTTGTTGAGAACATGTGACCCAATTTTATTACCATCGGACATGTATTGACGATTTTATAGGCGCTCAAAATATTCATGAAACTTTTGTTGCCATTTGGACCGATACCACTTTTTTTCGACCTTAGACGCTTGGGAAAACCATTGGTTGGATCGCCGTATAAGTATTTAGAAAAAGTTTGCAATTTGAATGAGCTACACGATGGTGTAAAGTTTGTAACAATCCGACCATTATTAACGGAGTTATTCGAGGTACTAGTTTTTCACTTATTCGATGACCCTGACCTTAGTTTTCGGTCAAGGTCAAAACAAAACCTCTCGGTTCTGCGCATCAATGACGCCTAACGATTGGTGAAGAAAAAATTGGAAAATTTCAAAATTTGCGACCTGTATCGCGAAACAAAAAAAAAGTTAACAAACATCCAAACATCCAAACATCCAAACATAGAAACGTACAAACCGGGGTGATCACCATAACTTGGCTCTGAGCCAAGTTAACGAGATGCCCATGAGGACATGGGTGAACTTGGCTAACAGTGTCAGAAACTTTTTAAAATTTCAATATTGACCCACAAATGACTAGGTTACTCTATATTTATTGATAAAAGATAATGCCATTGCCAATGTGGCTGATCAAAGAGACAGACAAGAAATACAATGGGTAACATATCTTGATGATCTGGAAAGTGGAAATCAATGGGGAGAGCATATAGCATTGCAAGCCATGGCAGATATGTTTTTTCTTCATGTTGAAATACATAGATCAGAGCCAGACGAAATCATGAATGTATGTTCGAGACACAAATGTGAGCACATATTTCATCTAGCACTGCAGGGACAGTATCACTATGATGCACTCGAGCCAGTCACTGTACAAAACATCACCTTGAACACAGGTTCTACAATGCAAAGTGCAAATGTGCAATGTGATGAGTCAGAGAAAGAAAGACAAGGCAGAGACTGCTGAAGATGATAATGCATTTGAAGATACTGTTGCTGTCTGTGGACTACCTTATGAGACCAGTATGATCAATACAAACCCTGACATGGCATGCAAAGTGATTACTGTTGCTCCAGCAGAGTCTGGGAAACCAATGCCTCTACTTACTGATCCGAATTTCGAAGAGCTAGCTAATCCTGACAAATATCCCGATGGTTCAAATGCTCTGTCTACAGATCGGCCAGTTAAGTTGTATCCTCGCAAGTACTTTAACCAAAGACTTTTGGATTGTGATGGAAGGTTTGCTAAATCAATTGAATATCTACTCAGTGCTCAATACGCAGTGGAAAATGCACACGTTCACAGCAACATTAACCACATAGTGTTCCGTAGAGCACAAGGCACTATGCATGAAGGAAAACCACTGACAGTTGGTGATGTGAAAAAAAAATTGATACTATTGGAAATTTTATCAAAGTTGACCATGCTTATCAAATTTTGAAGAATGTGAGAGGATCACCTGCATACTTTCAATCTCTTTACTATGATGTCCTGGCAATGGTAAGACAACTTGGAATTCCAACCTGGTTTTTCACTGTTTCTGCAGCAGATATGCAATGGCCTGACTTGCTACAGAGCATAGCACGTCAATATGGAAAAATATTGAGTGATGATGATGTCAAAAAACTATCTTTTGAAGAAAGATGCATGTGGTTGCGAACAAACCCTGTCACAGCTGCACGACATTTTCAGTATAGACTGGAGGTATTATTCAGGGATGTTCTCAAATCAAAAGCACACCCAATTGGAGAAATTGTTGAGTATGCTATCAGAATAGAGTTTCAAGCACGTGGCTCACCTCATGCACACACCTTATTGTGGGTCAAAAATGCTCCCAAACTTGATGAAAACTCTGATGAAGAAATCTGTGAGTTTGTTGATAAACATATCTCAGTGTCAAAGGCCCAATTAGAAAACACAGATTATGTATCTAAGCTTCAAAGTCACAAACACTCGGCTTCATGTCGTAGAAAGGGGAAATGCAGATTTGATTACCCAAAACCTCCTAGCCCACAAACACTCATTGCAAGAGAACCACATGATCCAGAGAAATTCAAAGATGCGGGAACAGTGCTTGAAAAGGTCTCTAAAGTGATGAGTGATAAAGAAACACAAGCAGACATTTCTCTGGATGAATTGCTAGAGAAAGCAAATGTCAACACTGATGACTACATCAAAGCATTGAAAGTGTCAGAAAAAGGAACAAACATGGTATTACAACGTCAACCATGCGACACCAACACCTCTCCTTTTAATCCAACTGTCCTGCAAGCATTTCTGGCCAATATAGATTTGCAATTTATTGTGGATGCATATGCATGTATCATGTACATTTGTTCTTATGTGACAAAGAGTGAAAATGGTATGGGTCAGTTGTTGAAACAAGCAGCTAATGAGTACAAAGACAGAGAAGTAAGAGAAATGTTGAGATATGTTGCATCCACATTTCTAAACAACAGAGAATTGAGTGCACAAGAAGCAGCGTACAGAATCCTGTCAATGCCAATGAGACGATTGAGCCGAAAGGTTCTTTTCGTAGATACTAATCCTCAGTCAGAGCGTAATGCAGTTTTGAAACCAAAACATCAAATGGAAAACAAAGAGGATTGTGATGAAGATATCTTTCTAAAGAACATTGTGATCAGATATGGTGCTAGACCATTTGAACTTGAACAAATGTGTCTCGCAGAATTTGCTAGCACCTACACTGTTTCACTTGTTGAAAGAGAATCTGATCAGGATGATTCTGTACCAGTTGTATTGGATGAAAATGATGAGTCAATTCCACAAGAAAGACCTGAACTGCCAAAACGCATTGTGCTTGCAAACGGAATGGGTCAAATGTACAAACGTAGTCAGGCTGTTATACGATTCAAAAAGTATCGTTCAGCAGATGATGCAAGCAATTTCTACAGAAGCAAGTTGATGCTATTTGTACCATGGCGAAACGAAGATCGTGACTTGCTTGGCACTTATGGCGACTTCCGCACACACTACATTGCTCGGAAAGATGAATGCATGGCAATAGAAAGGCAGTTCACCCAAAACATGGAATTGATTGATGAAGCTATTCATGAACATGCAGTCAATGGTCCGCCAGTTCACATGTGGTCAAACATAGCTCCCCAAACAGAACAACAAGATTCGGATGATCGTGCTGAAGGCTTTGAAATAGAAAGAGACATAGAGCAGGAAGATCTTGATGCTAATGCTCAACTTATTGAGAACCCAAGTGGCAAACCATTCTCAGACATTGTGGCTCGATATGAATCAGTTGTTGATAAAGAAAGAATTTCTCCTCCTGAATATAGAGAGATGGTGCGAAAGCTGAATTCTAAGCAGAGACAGATTGTATTCTATCACAGGCAATGGTGTAAGAGAGCAGTCATATCAATGAAACAGGGCAAACGTGTTGAACCATACAGAGTATTTTTAAGTGGTCCAGGTGGAGTTGGTAAAAGTCATGTTATAAAGCTGATTTGTTCTGACACCAAGAGAATTCTACCACTGTGCAATCAGATGAAACCCACTGATATGATGACTCTTGTAACAGCACCCACGGGCGTAGCTGCATTCAATGTAGGAGGTTTGACTATTCACTCTGCATTACTGCTGACAGTTGCAAGATTTGGTGGTAATGAGTCACTCACATGTGAAAAACTGAATTCTCTCCGCATGAAAATGGAAAATTTGCACTTGATGGTCATTGATGAAGTTTCCATGGTTGGATCAGACATGCTATTAAGTATACACAAGAGACTAAATGAAATCAAAGGAGTGAAGGATGAAACCACGCTGTTTGGTAATGTCTGTATCCTAGCAGCTGGTGACCTATACCAACTAGCTCCGGTGAAACAAAGTCACATTTTTGACCCTGTACGAGACCCAGTTGCCAGATTATATGGTTCACTGTGGAAGGAAGACTTTCAATTACATGAACTTGATGAAATCATGCGACAGAAAGATGACTCATTCTTTGCAGATTTGCTCTGTAGATTACGAACAGGGGAGTGTTCTGAAAGTGACTTGAAAGTGCTTCAATCCAAAGAGATCAGATATGGTGATGCAAACTACCCCAAAGACATCCTACATGTATTTGCCTTGAATCGTGATGTTGATAATTGGAATGCTGAGAGATTGAATGCTCTTGCTCCTAGGCAAGAGGATCGTGTCGTTATCAAAGCAGTTGATGATAAAGGAGACAGCACAGGACTCATTAATTTGCAAAACATTGGTGGATCCAAATCCCGTACTGAAACTGGAGGGCTACACACAATACTACAGCTATGTATTGGTGCTAAAGTAATGGTTGTATACAATGTGGATACATCAGATGGTTTGGTCAATGGTGTCATAGGAACAGTCACTGCAGTTATCATGGATAACTCACATAAAGTGTTGGTTGTATTGGTTAGATTTGACAATGAGAATGTTGGCAAAAAAGCAATTGCTGCTAGCAAATGGAAACGCCAATATCCAGATTCAGTCCCCATTGTTCGCTTTGAAGGTCACTACGAAAAAAACAAACGAAAAGGTGCAAAAGTTGCTAGACGTCAGTTTCCACTTACTCTGGCATGGGCTGTTACCATTCACAAATGTCAAGGTATGACTGTTGAACAAATTGTTGTCAGCATGAAGGAAGCAGCCAAATTTGGTAAAGGACAAGCTTATGTTGCATTCAGTCGAGTAAAGAAACTGTCAGGTCTTTACATCACTGATTTCAATGCAAAAGCTATCAAGACAAATCCCAAAATTGACGATGAAATGAAGGATATGCAAACAAAGTGCATACCACAATTTGATTCACCAAGTCTGATTGCACTGAATTACCCAGAATGGTTGACAGTCGGCCATCTTAACATAAGACATTTCTTTGACAAACTAGATGACCTCAAATGCCTGGAAGAAAAGAAAATTCTGTCCCAAACTGACGTAATGTGTTTCACAGAAACATACCTCACTCCTCAGCATGACATAGATGATTTCCTGCAAGAGCATGATTACGTTTCTTTCCAAGAAAACATTCCATCCCAGACTGATCATAATGGCCAGCATGGCATCATGATATGCGCTTCAAAAAGACTCCAACCAATTGCACTAGATCAGATCAAAGTTACAGGATTAGAGTCATCTGTTGTTGCCTTACATACTTTCAAAACCCGTATAGTTGTGGCTGCGGTGTATAGAAAACCTTCGCAATCTATGACCTGTTTCATACAACAGATGGAAAAACTATTACTCCTTATGCCTTTGCAAGTGCCAACGTTTGTGCTTGGAGATTTCAATGACAACCTTCTGCATGGTAACACTTCAATGTTAATTACTCTGATGGATGGATATGGTTTCCAGCAATATGTCAAAGTACCTACAACTGACAATGGAACATTGCTGGATCATATTTATTTCAACCGAGAAGCAGAAAGCCACATTGATGTCCACGATGTGTATTATTCTGACCATGACTCAGTGTTTATCACCTCTAACGTGATGTCATATTAGAACAAATGTTTTCAATGTAATTAATAAGATTGAAATGAGATACAATTGCTAAAATTTAATGTTGTACAAATTATGATTGATTGATTAGTTAGTTATCTAAGTGATAATTGCATCTACAACAAAGATGAAGATCTATGATGTTTTATTGAATAACGTTTTACTCAATATAGATCAACTTGAATTTATAACAACAATTGCTTGAATATAATATATAGGATAGTGAATGACTAATTTATAGGGCATTAACTTCATAACTATTAATGTTATATATGCTATAGCTATGAAAGTTTCATATTAGCCTGGTAACCAGACATATGCTGATAAGTATCATTCCGATCGTAGGTCTAGTAAGACTATGAAGCTATTATATGATTGTGAATCGTTAACTATTCAATACATTCCACTTTCATGTGAGCAATGGCTTTCATTTTATATAAATGATCGCTCTGACGTTTGCAACCCCAAAACGGACCTGATACAGGACATGGTTGAGGAATACCACCCACTACTACCAACCCGCGATAACAATGCCAATGGGCGATAATAAAGTATGACAAAAACATCTTCAAGGAATACTCGGTTTACATAATTATGACCAACAACCCATCATAAACAGCACAACTTAATATATCTGATGTGGCCTCATTGAGAATCAGTGAAGTGACATGCTGGTTACGAAATCGGAACTTAATCTTTGTTTATCGATTTTACCAGCGACTGGCCGGGATTCACGGGATCGGGTCAACTCGTTCCCAGACCAAGTCGTACCCAAACCAACTCGTATTCTCTGCATCTACACATTCTTCAACTCTTTCTTCTTGTGCATATACATCTTGGTTGAAGTGAAAATGAATAATGTGATATATCAATGCATTATGCGATATTATAAAGTAGAAGATACCAACGAATGGATGGTGTCACGACCCAACTTGAGTCCTGCCCCTTTACCCACATGGAGAGGAAAGTGTTGGGGTGGTGTCATGCGGAAGCTGTATCAGTGAATTGGGTAAGTAAATCAACGACTTTGTAGTAGATAGGATTTTCTTTAGTATTATAATTTCACATTGATGAATAAAAGTTGACATTCTGTTTTTGCTGCAGAAAAAAAAATCACCACAGGAAAAGAACTGCGTGGACTGTGCCTGTTGAATAACAGGTTGCCCCATATAAGTCGCCACCTACGACAAGCCAGAACCCTTCATCTAGAACCTCAGCGGGAAATAAAGGGTAGGGTGGTGGTCACAGAAGCTGAGTCTGTGAGTAAGGTAAGTAGATCAATGCCTGTGTAGTAGCATGGCTTTTCTTTAATATTATAATTTAACATTGATGAATAAAAAGTGGCATTCTGTTTTAGCTGTAGAAAATAAGATCAACATAGGAAAAGAGAAAGTTACTTCATCAAGTGTTCCCTCATCCCTGAATACATCAGCTGCAAAGATATACTTCATGGTGTGAGGTGATCTATTGAGTAAACTAAATACAAAGTGAGCGCTCTGAAATGCTTACTTCTTTATTGTCCAATGTGAAGTTGGTAACTAAACATGCCCCTTGTCATACAAAACGTGCTATTCATTACTAAAATACAGATATTTTGTCTGGACAGGAAAACAAATGAACGGACAAGATAGTTAAACATGTTAACGGATTGGATTGCTCCAGGAAGCACGACACGCCTCCTCTGTTGTAATCGACCCTCGAACCAATGAGAAGCAGTAAAACCACAGGAAAGCAATGCTAATGTTTCACATTATAATAAGTGTGATGTAATTGACATAAAATGTGAGTGCAGACAACGTGGTATTATAATCGTAGCACTGCCCTGAGACTTAATATCCGGAGGGAAATTGAGATCTGAGTGCAGGAAACACAACATTAAATTCATAGCCCTGCCCAGAGGCTTTAAATCCGGAGGGATATTGAGATCTGGGACAAGGCAACAGTCAGAGTTCATAAGAAATTTATGACCATAGTATTATGCCTATATATTTGTTGATAGGTTGTTCTTTAGTTCATATGTCAATGCAAACTGATATATTATGAATAGTTTCTTGAACCATATGTATTTCTTGTATCACCTAACTTAGTATATAGCTGGGATGATTGAAATAAATTTAGCTAATCTATAATGTGATTACATTGTTTTTCTACAAATATATCAGGGATAATCTATTTATGATGTTCAACAACAACCTGCATACCCATGCATAACATTAACATGAAATAAATATGAGACCTGACATCATCTGTCAACAAGTTGTTGCGTTTCATTATCATATATTTCATGCACCACTATTATATTTAAGACAACACAGTGCTAACAATGCAGTGATGAAAGATGATTGTGATGTTAATACATAGCTTTGATTAATTGATTGAACAATTATCCTGGTGGAATTATTTTGTATATAGGCATTATTTACAAGTACATGCATCAAGAAGGTTGGCAATTGTATTATACTGCAATAGTATGTTAACACTTAAATCGATATCATCTAGGGAGCTATTAGGAACTAAACTTATATCATAAATTTCACCATTGCATCGTCAATTGTAGACTGTAAAGCGAATTCCCGAATGGGCTAATAAATTATCTTATCTTATCTTATATACATGCTCTCGCTAAATCATTATGATGACAATCACTAAAACACGGACAATATCATAGCGCTAATATTGCTTTTTCAATTTTCGAGCTACCACAAATCTTAATTTACGGAAAATCGATTGATTATTGTGGTAATACTGAACATCATTTGATTATAATTCTGAAGAACTTCAAGTTATGAGGCAAGAGAGGTTTTACCCTGTATTGGCATCTAGTGTACTTATATAATTGTATAACAAACCACCTCTTTCATAGTAGTTGCATAGCGCAGCGATTTGTATTACCCTAAACTTTTACAGGTGCATGTCATTACTTAATTTGGTCCGAAATAAACGCGCTATCTTCAGATTTCTGTCCCGTTTTAACTTTGATTCGCCTTTGTTCAGCGCGACACCGAGGCTGTGATTGACAAACATGTGAAGAGCCAGAAGTGACACCCGCTGTACTTCAAGCTTCCGTTGTGAGAAAACTGTTGGGTATTTAGATCAGAAAATTTGAGTCCTATGTTCAGAATTGAATGGGCTTCCTTCGAGTGCAGACAAATTCACGATACGACCATTCACGACGGACGAACGACGCTATAACTTCAGATTTCAGTACCGTTTTTGCTTTGATTCGTACGAAACCGGAAGTGACGCAACCGATATCAATAAATTTTGCGGATTAGATTCGCGCTGTTCATGTTAACATCTGATTTAATTTTTATCACCATTGAACTGATATTTACGATTTTATTAGCAATCGAAAATTTGACGAAAATTGACTGAGTGAAATTTGTTTTTTCAACTCAACGCGCTTTGAAAACGACAAATATATTGATTGCATATGTCAATAATGAAAGTTCGGTAATTCCATCAGCTTTCAGAAAATGTAAATTTTGTTACGATCGGACCATAATTAATGAATATATTGCGAAATTAAAAAGTTTAGAGATTTTGGCTACCAGAAATTTTCGACCTGCTACGATATTTTTTACGATGCATTATTTACAACTAAGTATATTTAGAAAAAGTTTACAATTACATTACACATTCTGAATATGTTAACTGTATTGAAATTTAATTCTAAAGCATGGACATATTGAGCATTGAACTTGTGTCATTTTTTGAAAACTTTGATGCTTTCGTGACTGGAAGTGACGTCATCGATATTCATGAAATCTATGGATCCGACTTAAGCTGTCATGGAGTACATGTGGCCCAATTTTTATTATTATCGGACATGTATTGACGGTTTTATAGGCGCTCAAAATATTCATGAAACATATTGTCATTCCGACGGATACCACGATTTTTCGACCTTAGGCGCTCGGGAAAACGGTCGGTGCGATGGCCATGTGTGAAAAAAAAAAAAGTTTGCAATTAGAATGAGCTACACGATGGTGTAAATTATGTAACAATCCGACCATTATTAACGGAGTTACTAGAGATACTAGTTTTTCACTTATTCGATGACCTTGACCTTAGTTTTGGGTCAAGGTCAAAACAAAACATCTCGGTTCTGCGCATTATTCATGCCTAACGATTGGCGAAGAAAAAATTGTAACATATCAAAAATTGCGACCTGTATCGCGAAACAAAAAAATGTTAACAAACAAACAAACATCCAAACTTACAAACGCGACTGACCAACATAACTTGGCGTTATGATTACGCCAAGTTAACAAACATCCAAACATACGAGATGCCCATGAGGACATGGGTGAACTTGGCGAACAGTGTCAGAAACTTTATAAAATTTCAATATTGAACCAAAATTGACCAAGTTACTCTAGATTTATCGATAAAACAATGATTCAGAGTCTGACACCAGGAAAAGCATATTTTTTATTTAATAGTACCGCGGCCTGCCGTACTTGCCGCACCACGCGCATCCCGAGCCGAGAGCAGATTCCTTTGTTCAGCGCGAGAGGCAGGCTGTAGTAAACAAGCCAGCGCCGAGCCATCAGAAATGACACCCTATGTACTTCAAACTTACTTTATGAGAGAACTGTCATATATTTTGAGCAGAAAATTTTACACCTGTGTTCAGAATTTAATGGGCTTCCCTCGAGCGCAGACAAATTTACGATACGACCATTCACGTCGGACGAACGACGCTATAACTTCAGATTTGAGTACCGTTTTTGCTTTGATTCGTTCGAAACCGGAAGTGACGCAACCGATATCAATAAATTTTGCGGATTAGATTCGCGCTGTTCATGTCAACATCTGATTTAATTTTTATCACCATTGAACTGATATTTACGATTTTATTAGCAATCGAAAATTTGACGAAAATTTACTGAGTGAAATTTGTTTTTTCAACTCAACGCGCTTTAAAAAGGACAAATATATTGATTGCATATGTCAATTATGAAAGTTTGGTAATTCCATCAGCTTTCAGAAAATGTAAATTTTGTTACGATCGGACCATAATCGAGATGCCCATGAGAACATGGGTGAACTTGGCTAACAGTGTCGGAAACTTTTGAAAATTTCAATATTGACCCAAAATTGACCATGTTACTCAAGATTTATTGATAAACTATGATTCAGAGGCTGACACAAGGAAAAGCATATTTTCATATTTAATAGTACCGCGGCCTGCCGTACTTGCCGCACCACGCGCATCCCGAGCCGAGAGCAGATTCCTTTGTTCAGCGCGAGAGGCAGGCTGTTGTAAACAAGCCAGCGCCGAGCCATCAGAAATGACACCCACTGTACTTCAAACTTACTTTATGAGAGAACTGTCATATATTTTGAGCAGAAAATTTTACACCTGTGTTCAGAATTGAATGGGCTTCCCTCGAGCGCAGACAAATTCACGATACGACCATTCACGTCGGACGAAACGACGCTATAACTTCAGATTTGAGTACCGTTTTTGCTTTGATTCCTTCGAAACCGGAAGTGACGCAACCGATATCAATAAATTTTGCGGATTAGATTCGCGCTGTTGATGTCAACATCTGATTTATTTTTTATCACCATTGAACTGATATTTACGATTTTATTAGCAATCGAAAATTTGACGAAAATTGACTGAGTGAAATTTGCTTTTTCAACTCAACGCGCTTTGAAAAGGACAAATATATTGATTTCATATGTCAATTATGAAAGTTTGGTAATTCCATCAGCTTTCAGAAAATATAAATTTTGTTACGATCGGACCATAATTATTGAATCAATTGCGAAATTAAAAAGTTTAGAGAGTTTGGCTACCAGAAATTTTCGACCTGCTACGATTTTTTTTACAATGCATTATTTACAACTAAGTATATTTAGAAAAAGTTTACAATTACATTATACTTTCAGAATATGTTGACTGTAATGATATTTAATTGTAAAGCATGGACATATTGAGCATTGAACTTGTGTCAGTTTTTATAAACTTTGATGCTTTCGTGACCGGAAGTGACGTCATCGACATTCATGAAATCTATGGATCCGACTTAAGCTGTCATGGAGCACATGTGACCCAATTTTCATCATTATCGGACATGTATTGACTGTTTTATAGACGCTCAAAATATTCATGAAACTTATGTTGTCATTCTGACCGATACCATGATTTTTCGACCTGGGGCACTTGGGAAAACCGTTGGTTGGATGGCCCCATATGAAATTAGTAAAAGTTTGCAATTAGAATGAGCTACACGATGATGTAAATTTTGTAACGATCCGACCATTATTAACGGAGTTATTCGAGATACTAATTTTTCACTTATTCGATGACCTTGACCTTAGTTTCAGTTCAAGGTCAAAACAAAACCTCTCGGTTCTGCGCATCAATCACGCCTAACGATTGAAGAAGAAAAAAATGGAAAATTTCAAAAATTGCGACCTGTATCGCGAAACAAAAAAATGTTAACTAACATACATACATCCAAACATACAAACCGGGCCGATCGCCATAACTTGGCGTTATGACGCCAAGTTAACAAGAGGCCCATGGGAACATGTGGGAACTTGGCGAACTGCATCTAATTAATTGGAGAGATTTTCAGAATGGGGCCTTAATTGACCAAAATGAAATTTTCCTGATGCAGTTGGTAAAGTTCCCCCATGTACCCTTGGGCCTCTAGGTGATGTAGCGCGAGAGGCGCTGCGATTTGACCTGATTCCCGCAGCCAGCCGCTTCTCTCAAGCCGCGCGCTGGGCCGCTCGGGATTCCTTTGTTCTGCGCGACAGGGCGGCTGCAGTGAAGAGCCAGCAGAATTGACACCCACTGTACTTCAAACTTACTTTGTGAGAAAACTGTTGGATATTTAGAGCTGAAAATTATACACTATGTTCAGAATTGAATGGGCTTCCTTCTCGTGCAAACCAATTCACGATACGACCATTCACGATAGAGAAACGACGCGATAACTTCAGATTTCAGTCGAATTATAACTTTGATTCGTTCGTGACCGGAAATGACGTCAGCGACTTCCCTAAAAGAATTATAATTCGGTTGACGCTCTCCATGGTAACATTCGAACCAAGTTTTATGATCCTCGAACGAATATTGTCGATTTTATAAGCGATCGAAAAAAAATTGCCAATTTTAGCTGTTTTCCGAACTTTTACCGGCGATTCGTGAGAAAACTACGCATAATTCCTGCTGTTACACAGTGTACGAAATGTTACTCGAAAAGTAACCTTCAGATTCATGTTTAAATTTTTAAAATCGACCCAGTAGTATTTAACATATTGGGGTGTCAATGCATTTGGGGGGTCACTTTTTAACTTTAAGCTCAGTTTGTGAGAAAACTATAAGACATAAACAATTAGATGAATAAGTTTCAAGTTTGGAAGTGTATGGGCTACCTTCAGGTGCAAACATTTTTACGATACGACCATTAACGACGGAGAAATGACGCGATAAATTCGGATTGCACAGCTAAATAACGTTGTTTTGCTCGTAACCGGAAGTGACGTCATCGACATAAAAAAAAACATTTATCTTCCGATAGCCAGTGCTTCTGAGCACATTCGACCCAATTTTTATGACCATCCATCGAATATTGTTGAAGTTATAAACGATGGAAAAATGTGGTAAAACACTACCACAAATTTTCGAGTGGGGGCTACGGGGCGAAATATGCATATTTGTTCATGATATTTGATATGGAAAGCTGGCGAATAAATCAGGCTACAAGGAACTGTAAACTTTTTAAAAATCGCACCGTAGGTTAAGATGATATGAAGGATTGAAAAATTCACAACGTGACCTTGACCTTAATATGAACTCAAGGTCAAAACAAAACCTCTCGGTTCTGCGCATCATTGGTCCCACCCATTTAAAAAAAAAAAATCTGAAAAATTTCAAAAATTGCGACCTGTATCGCGAAACAAAAAAAGTGTTACATACATCCAAACTAACGAGATGCCCATGAGGACATGGGTGAACTTGGCTAACAGTGTCAGAAACTTTTTAAAATTTAAATATTGACCCAAAATTGACCAAGTTACTCTAGATTTATCGATAAAACAATGATTCAGAGGCTGACACAAGGAAAAGCATAGCATATTTTCATATTTAATAGTACCGCGGCCTGCCGTACTTGCCGCGCCACGCGCCCCGCTCACCCCGCGCCGAAAGCAGATTCCTTTGTTCAGCGCGAGAGGCAGGCTGTTGTAAACAAGCCAGCGCCGAGCCATCAGAAATGACACCCACTGTACTTCAAACTTACTTTATGAGAGAACTGTCATATATTTTGAGCAGAAAATTTTACACCTGTGTTCAGAATTGAATGGGCTTCCTCGAGCGCAGACAAACTCACGATACGACCATTCACGACGGACGAACGACGCTATAACTTCAGATTTCAGTACCGTTTTTTGCTTTGATTCGTTCAAAACCGGAAGTGACGCAACCGATATCAATAAATTTTGCGGATTAGATTCGCGCTGTTCATGTCAACATCTGATTTAATTTTTATCACCATTGAACTGATATTTACGATTTTATTAGCAATCGAAAATTTGACGAAAATTGACTGAGTGAAATTTGCTTTTTCAACTCAACGCGCTTTGAAAAGGAGAAATATATTGATTTCATATGTCAATTATGAAAGTTTGGTAATTCCATCAGCTTTCAGAAAATATAAATTTTGTTACGATCGGACCATAATTATTGAATCAATTGCGAAATTAAAAAGTTTAGAGAGTTTGGCTACCAGAAATTTTCGACCTGCTACGATTTTTTTTACGATGCATTATTTACAACTAAGTATATTTAGAAAAAGTTTACAATTACATTATACTTTCAGAATATGTTGACTGTAATGATATTTATTTGTAAAGCATGGACATATTGAGCATTGAACTTGTGTCATTTTTTTATAAACTTTGATGCTTTCGTGACCGGAAGTGACGTCATCGACATTCATGAAATCTATGGATCCGACTTAAGCTGTCATGGAGCACATGTGACCCAATTTTTATCATTATCGGACATATATTGACTGTTTTATAGACGCTCAAAATATTCATGAAACTTATGTTGTCATTCTGACCGATACCACGATTTTTTTTTCGACCTGGGACGCTTGGGAAAACGTCGGTGGTTGGATGGCCCCATATGAAATTAGAAAAAAGTTTGCGATTAGAATAAGCTACACGATGATGTAAATTATGTAACAATCCGACCATTATGAACGGAGTTAGACGAGATACTAGTTTTTCACTTATTCGAACCTTGACCTTAGTTTTGGGTCAAGGTCAAAACAAAACGATGACCTCTCGGTTCTGTGCATTAACCATGCCTAGCGATAGATGAAAAAACGCATTGAAAATATCAAGAATTGCGACCTGCAGTGCGAAACATCCAAAAAAATGTTAACAAACAAACATCCAAACATCCAAAAACATACAAACGCGACTGACCAACGTAACTTGGCGTTATGATTACGCCAAGTTAACAAACTTACAAACCGGGCCGATCGCCATAACTTGGCGTTATGACAACGCCAAGTTAACAAGCCAGCGCCGAGCCATCAGAAATGACACCCACTGTACTTCAAACTTACTTTATGAGAGAACTGTCATATATTTTGAGCAGAAAATTTTACACCTGTGTTCAGAATTGAATGGGCTTCCTTCGAGCGCAGACAAATTCACGATACGACCATTCACGACGGACGAACGACGCTATAACTTCAGATTTCAGTACCGTTTTTGCTTTGATTCGTTCGAAACCGGAAGTGACGCAACCGATATCAATAAATTTTGCGGATTAGATTCGGGCTGTTGATGTCAACATCTGATTTAATTTTTATCAACATTGAACTGATATTTACGATTTTATTAGCAATCGAAAATTTGACGAAAATTGACTGAGTGAAATTTGCTTTTTCAACTCAACGCGCTTTGAAAAGGACAAATATATTGATTTCATATGTCAATTATGAAAGTTTGGTAATTCCATCAGCTTTCAGAAAATATAAATTTTGTTACGATCGGACCATAATTAATGAATCTATTGCGAAATTAATAAGTTGAGAGATTTTGGCTACCAGAAATTTTCGACATGCTACGATTTTTTTTACAATGCATTATTTACAACTAAGTATATTTAGAAAAAGTTTACAATTACATTACACTTTCAGAATATGTTGACTGTAATGATATTTAATTGTAAAGCATGGACATATTGAGCATTGAACTTGTGTCATTTTTTATAAACTTTGATGCTTTCGTGACGGGAAGTGACGTCATCGACATTCATGAAATCTATGGATCCAACTTAAGCTGTCATGGAGCACATGTGACCCAATTTTTATCATTATCGGACATGTATTGACTGTTTTATAGACGCTCAAAATATTCATGAAACTTATGTTGTCATTCTGACCGATACCACGATTTTTCGACCTGGGGCGCTTGGGAAAACCGTTGGTTGCGATGGCCATGTATGTAATTAGAAAAAGTTTGCAATTAGAATGAGCTACACGATGGTGTGTAAATTATGTAACAATCCGACCATTATTAACGAAGTTATTAGAGATACTAGTACATCTCGGTTCTGCGCATCATTAATGCCTTGCGATTGAAGAAAGAATACATTGAAAATATCAAGAATTGCGACCTGCAGTGCGAAACAAAAAAAATGTTAACAAACAAACATCCAAACATCCAAAACATACAAACGCGACCTGACCAACGTAACTTGGCGTTATGATTACGCCAAGTTAACAAACTTACAAACCGGGCCGATCGCCATAACTTGGCGTTTATGACAACGCCAAGTTAA
>JAXDRA010000722.1:0-16352 GCA_034190875.2 Urechis unicinctus
CTCCAGCGCCCACACGGTTTGCATCTTTGGATCCATCAGTATAAATATGTATGTTGTCTTTGTGTTGTTCTTTAAGTTCATTAAATTTCATCAACAGGTCATTTGCATTTGATTTATCATATTTGGTAAGGGATGTGTCTATTGTTGGTGTGATCAATTGCCAGGGTGTTGTTTCGGGAATTTTGTTTGGAGCAATAATGTCTAGATTATTGGATATGTTGTTTAGCGATTCTTGAATACGGATGCCAAGAGGTGGTATGGCATTAGGTTTATTTTCTTTTATTACTTGGCATTTGGGGTGATCATAGGCAGGGTGATCTGGATTGCTTTTTATTTTAACTGCATATTGAAGGGCCATAGTCAAGCTTTGATCTTATCAAGGACCGGTAGAGCCTGAGCAGGACCTGCCTGACAGCTCCCCAGTCCAGCTTGGACACTACTTTAAGAAGATTCATTGCCTTGAGACATTTATTCCTGATGTAATTAATATGGGATTTAAAGTTAAGTTTTGCCCTGTGACAAAAATGTACACAAACTGTTTTTGTAGTGGAAAATTTGAAACCATTTTCGTCTGCCCATTTCTGAATTTTGTTCAGGTTGATTTGTAGCTGGCGTTCTATGGTGGTCATACTGCTGGATCGGTAAGATATAAGAAAATCGTCCACATAAAGTGATTTTTCTATTCCAGGTTTAAGAACTTTTGTGATGCTATTGATTTTTAAATTGAAAAGTGTGACAGAAAGAATGCTGCCCTGTTGGACCCCCATTTCCTGACCATGTTGGTCCGAAAGTGATGTCCCAATTCTTACCATTTCTGCCAATTTTCTACTTGATTCAAATCATTTTCTTCAGTGTGCTTCCTTTTCTGGCCAGGAGGAGAAACAGACATAATAATAAAACAATTCATCACCTGTGCTCCCCACCCGCCCCGGAGCCCCATAAAGGGACATCTTAAAGATGGCAGGGCTACACAGGTGATATACTCGTCCCCCATAAAAATTGAGACAATACGTACCCCATAGAGCCCAGACACTGGCAAGGTGCTGAACTCGTAGAGGCGCACCATAACACCCTTAATGGAATCCGATTGACCTGATTAAGCAGCCGCCTTCTGGGACTAGTGAAGCCAATGAAATGAGAAATGGTCCATGAAGTAAATGAATGTCATGAAGGAAGATGTCATGTATTGGTGTTGTTATGACCCAATTTGCAAACCATCCAATTTTAAATCTTGTAGATCAACTTTTACACTGAGCAGTCAATGCGCACGATCCTTAATTTTCATGAAATATATAAAGTATTAATTAAGTCTGTTTCATATACGTTGCTTTCAAGTGAAGTGATTTCGATAACAATTTAACTAATTCACAACGACCTGATGTGTAATCATAACCACATTCGCTGATCAGTTCTGTAAACTAATCCGCGGATACTAAAGTATACCTTTAGATTGCGTTGACTAATATTGACGTCGCGTTTTAACATACTTAGAACAACCGAGATTTCATTGGCAAGCATTACAGATCCACATAAATTGGATGAACGCAATCAAATGTGGAACACATCGGACAATGGTAATGCTTAATCTCTGATTTTTACCTTCTAAGGTGATTGCATGATGTCAATACAGACACCATGCAGGGCTAAGGTGGCATATAAATCTAGTTCAATAATGAACTCCATTATTCAAGGCTAGTATATGTATCAAATTTATAATAATATAAATGTCGTTAATGCGACATAAACTTGTTTTATCTTGCGATCCCATTTCATATACCTTCATCTTGAGACTATTGTATCATTTATGGACTCAGCACAGCAGAACTTCATGATCAAGCACCACCTTCCTAAAAAAATCCTAATACAAAATAAACGCATGCTTTGATCCGACTACTCTATAGAAATGGTATTCACCTTTATTGAACCACAGCTATTTAATGGTGGTTGTAAAGTTATTTAGCATATTTGGACGGGATATCAAGAAAAGTCCAAATGTGGCATGTGGCTGACATGATAAGACATCTCTAGCTGAAAGGGATATAACTTTGAGCGATAATATTCAAGAATTATGAAATTGAACATGCATAGTTCTTTACACTTTTGCGTATGTTTATTACGAAGTCGAAAGTGGTTTTAAAGGCGTCAATATCGATAAATTAACGTTGATTTCATTTCATAATCAAGTGTTGCAGTCGAGTTATTTAGTATAAAACGTTCATGGGTTAATGCAATTCAACGAGAAGAAAAAAAATAAGCAAGCAATGTTCAATATTATTAATGCATCGAATCGGAAATATTTAAAAATTAAACGAATATGAACAGGCATTCATTAATTGACGTCAACCACCGCAAAATGTCATTGAATATTTTAGAGAAAAACTTGAAAAGTACAAACAACAAATTCAGCTTCGTCTTAAATAAACACCCAACCCAACTACTACCCATGGTGCAAGGTAACCGTTGCCTATAATCCATTTACATCTCACTTATTGATATTTATAAGGATGGAGACGCACTGGGACCAAAACGGCTCGGACATGTAGCGTTGTGGGGCTGTAACGTCCGGGTACATTATACATGATTTGAAGAAATAAACAGTTGGTAAACGTGTAGCGTTTGCGGCCAAGTATATTTATCGAGAAAAACAACGGATTGACTCTTTTGGTATTATTAATATACTAAATTAGGTGTTGAATGTGTAATTAAACTGTCATGTCGGTAAGAACCATAAGTGACTCGTGTGCGATTAATGCAGTGATGTGCTACCTTCGGTGTAGTGCGAGCGATAATATGTGACTAGCTATCAATCTCGGTCTACGGTTGGCATCGGGCGGTGTTTTTATTTTTTACTAATTTTGGCTAACAACAAAATCAATAAACATTTGTCAATGGCAACAGCCAAGAGCACTTCAATTGTTTGACAATCCATGATACACGGCTGACTGACAACCCGATATATCCAGGCAGTCGACTTCTTCGTCTGCTTATGATATGCCATAGACTATCTACTAATCGATCTCCATAACTCATAAGTTATGAGTTATGTATGTAGTCATTATTTTAGGCAACTTAGTAATGCTTCATCATTTATTTTTCAAAAGCATATCCATTATGTGGGTCTCTTGTTTGGTTTACAATGATAACCAGATGACAACATATAGTTAGATCTTTATTGCAGTGCTCAGTGCTGCTTCCTTTGGTTAACCAACTGATCCCAAGACAAAATAAATCTATCACATGCCAGCAAGAACAATGACAACATTACAGAGTCGACGACTGGAAATTGTCCCACTGAGTAAAAGAACCATGACATTAGATGAACACTAGTATCACAAATCATACTTACAAATAGAAACGTTCTCCTGACTAATCAGATCTTAACTAACACGTAATCATCCGACTTTCCTTGATCCAATGGTGAGGCTGTGTCTGACTTACTCGGAGACCATTTTTTCGGAATTGACCTCACGAGCTCATACCTAGCTCATATACAGTATGTAGGTCACATGACCACACCACAAGAAACCCCAAATATAACAATAATTATAATCTAGTTAATATGATAAGTCTACAAATCACATTAAATAGTGAACATCTACCATAAAATAATAACAAAACCATCACATGCAAGTTTAAGTCTGAAAAATGGCAACCCAAATCTGTCACAACCTGTGTGCATCACAGCTATGAAGATGTTTTGGTCGTCATTATCACCCATTTTAACCGTGTCTGACCGGGTTGGTTGGTCTTTCTCCTCAACCATGCTTGGCTAATGCCATCTATCTTTTTGTGTTGCAAATTTCAGTTTGCACAGTGTTTACCTTAACAGCCTGAACATGGGCCCCGTACTGCAACAGCATCTTAGCTGTATCTGACTGATTGTTGAGCACAACGTCATGTAGTGATGTGTCGCTGTCTTCATAAAGCAACGTAATCGTGCTCTTGCATAAAAGAAACTATGTCATGCTGAGGAGTCATTCTACAATGCCCACGATTGGCCAATTGCTCACTGTTTCTGAATATAACGAGGAAATTCAACATCAAAGAAAAGCAGATCATGTTGTTTTATAAAGACAACAATAATCTAAAGAAAATATGCAGAATCATTTTTCTCCTTATGTTGCTAAAGATTCGCCGGATTGTTTCAGTGAAACGTTACATTACTTCTGGACTTGTTGGTTTTGTCTTGATAGCCTTGGCATTGAAATCAGTGATATAACGACCTGACAGTTTCTTCACTTGACTAAATTAACATCAACTTGTACTTTGCCGATCTTCATGCTGACAGCAATTTGTTTAAGAGTAAGACCTTGACGTTTTGAACGGTTACAACCCATGCACCCCCTGTGGGTCTGGGGGAAGAAAAGGGCCACTGTATCCTCCTGCATGTAAGAGGCGACTAATAGGGGGCAATATGTTGGCCGTGGGTTGCAACTCGTGTAGGTGGGTAGTGGGATCCTGATGGTTGAGTGAAACATTCCTTGCAAGCGCCATATCTGCAATGTGCAACTTATACCCAGATTTCGTCCAGAAGAGAGACGATCTTTATCTTTTTATCGTCATCCACGTGTTTGCTGTTTTTTCCAGGTCAATCTTGTCTATTTACCTTTTGAGGCGCCATATAAAACATTAGTGTTGGTGTGCTGTTAGACTCTATACTTACCTTACCTTACTTTCATCAATTGTATTGTTATATAGACAGCTAGGGTAGCGTTGGAGTAACATAACGTTTTTTATTCATTACATTATTGCATATATTTTGAATAATAATCGAGAAATATGTCAATACATTTATTGACATGTATATATATACTTCCCCCTGTGAGTCTGGGGGTAGAATAGGCTCACTGTATCCCCTGCATGCCCTAAGAGGCACCTAATAGGGGGCAACCTGTTGGCCGTGGGTTGCAACTCGTGTCAGTGGGCAAGGGTTCCTGGTAGTAGAGCGCAATGAACCTTGCAAGGGCCACTTAGGCCCGGATTTTGCCTAGACGAGAGGCTGGAATGGCCTGATCCAGTCAATCGGCTGGTGATGACTTGCCCTAGGATAATCGTGTGCACTTTTTTCCATCTTTTCTATCTCCATTTCATTTATCCTAGAAGGTGGCTGCTTAATCAGGTCAATTCTTGACACCATATAACACATAAGTGTTGGTGTGCGGTTAAACCCCATACTAACCTTACCTGTCACATTGGAAGGAACAATGCATGCATATAATTCCAATGAATGAAATCATTGCTACGAAGCATCATGGTATGCAATATGACACAGCAATCATTATAAGCAGTTCCATAATGGCATTAAAGGCCTCTTATTCCAGAGTCAAGTCACTTGTATAAAATCAGGGAAGATATAAATACACCCTTCAAAGTCCATGTAAACAACTGGGCGAATTATATTATACACATCACCATCACATTCAAACCATTCAGTTAGTGTAACATGATTGACAGCCATAAAGGCGCAAGTCAACCTTACAGGATAACATTCAAAGGTTCTAGGGAGTTGGCATGAGAAATGTCACCTGATAGACATTCCACCAATATAAAGAAATGTTAACATTCAAGTTCCAAGTGTTCCCCCTGTGGGTTCGGGGGTAGAAAAGACCCACTGTATCCTCCTGCATGTCGTAAGAGGGGACTAATAGGGGGCAACCTGTTGGCCGTGGGTTGCGACTCGTGTCGGTGGACAATGGGATCCAGGTGGTTGAGTGGAGCGGTTCTTTTGAGGGCCATATCTGCAACACACCACTCTGGCCCGGATTTCTCCTAGACGAGAGGCTGCAATGGCCTGGTTCAGTCAATCGGCTGGTAGCCCAAGGATAATCGTTTCCATTTTTATCTTTTCCATATCCATTTTCATTTATCCTAGAAGGCGGCTGCTTAATCAGGTCAATCTCGTCTATAAACCTTTCTTGGTACCATATAACACATGAGTGTTGGTGTGCCGTTAAACCCTATACTTACCTTACCTTACCTTACTATCAAGTACCAAGTGTTAATCTTAAAATGTCTGAGGCATTTAGCCACTTGCAGATCATGTACTGTTCAAACTCAGGGTCTTCTAGGGTATATTTCACATCATTGAAGGTTATTTTTGGAGTATTCTGTAAAAAATTCTCCCTCCCCATTTTATTCATCATCCAAATCAGCTCTGTAGCAGGCACACCTGACCCCGTTAGCTCTATAGCAGGCACACCTGACCCCGTCAGCTCTGTAGCAGTCACACCTGACCCCGTCAGCTCTGTAGCAGGCCCACCTGATCCCGTCAGCTCTGTAGCAGGCACAACTGACCCCTTCAGCTCTGTAGCAGGCACACCGGATCCCGTCAGCTCTGTAGCAGGCACATATGACTCCGTCAGCTCTGTAGCAGGCACACCTGACCCTGTCTTCATTGGTTGCACACTATCCTACAACACAAAGACATTACATTTCATAAGATATATCTGTGAAATTTTCATTCTCTTCCCTTTGTGCTCAACACATAAGAAACCGATGACTCAGTTATAACTATGAACAAATAGTTCATTGTGGATTGGCATATGCCCCATACAATTTCACGTTCAAGCGGTAATTAGTAAACATGTATTGGCAACAAAGTGCGAACTGGCAAGTGCCCAAATTGAATAACACACAGCCGTACGTCATGGTCAAGCCCTGATTTGACTTCATCCTGCCAATGGAGTGGCACCGGTATCGTCATGTGGTAGGCCACGGGTGGAGCATCTGGGTTAATCATGAGTCTGATAGGCCCTGTCATCATGGGTAGGGTCTGGTGCTCACACGTGTTTACTGACTTACCTTGTAACGGTCGATGAGGAATGCCTGCATCTGACTTCTGTTTGCAGACACTGCCTATGGTAGCTTGATCGGCATGTGCAGTTGACGCTTGGGGCAGTCACACAGTGCCTTGGTGCTTCTGTCAGTGACATCTCCCTGCTCTGGGGGGTTTGGTCTTATGGCGCTGGTTTGGTGAACCTCCCAATGGCGGGGAACCTATGTGAGAGCCCGATGCATGCCACGCAGCTGTTGATAATTTGGTTTGAGCTTTCAGTGGCGTAGGTGATTTGTTGTGTGGCCGTTACCTGGCTGGCCTGCACCTGAAAATCGAAGAATGGCTGCCCTGCTGATTTTGGTACCCTTCCTGTTGACTGCGTGCATCTTCATCGTGACGGGTATGAGGTCATCCTGCTTCAGACCGTGTCTGTTGACCGCCTCTAACCTAACTGGGCAGCTTTGGCAACCAGTGTCAGCCATCGCATGTGTGGATAGTGATTTTGTTGAGGACGGCAGCCTAAAACCCAGGTCTCTGTTGTCCTGCTTGTTGACTGTGAGTATGGGGCTTGGCCTGTGATGGTCCCTTCATTCAAAGATTACACAAATTGTTGAATAGGTGGTGGTCCAATACGATGGGGCCTCCTTTACGGTGACCAGTGGCTCAGAATGCGCTTAGCCCTGAGAACTCACTGAAGATTGCCTCCTCCTTGCTAAAGAAGCACCAGTGGCTAATCTGTCTTTCCTGCGACAAAATCGCTGTGATGATCCCTGTTGCACAACTTACACCTGTGATAGTATGCCGGGAAATCTATCATTCTCACATGAACTGGGGCGTATCTCCCATGGCCTTAGCCTCCGCAGTATGAATAGTTAGCTGGTGGTTGGTCCAAAATTGATTGTGGCAAGGATATTTTGTGTATGTGGGTTACGAGCCATGTCAGGATCCCCGGCAATGAGAAGGCAAACTGAGCTGCCAGAGTAGCGCTCAGCCTCCTGTGGCAGGTTAAAGTCATTTGATTAGTTCATGCAATCAAGGTCTAGACAGGCAAGTAATGATGGAATGTGATCGAATCTGTTTGGGGTGTCGGTGCTTACCCGAGTGATAGCAGCTCATAATCGGTCTTCAGGGCACTGTACAGAAAGCGAAGCATGGCTAGCATATTGCTTAACTGAAGACGGATCCAATGATTAAAACTACGATGTTCAAGCACAGATTGCAAGAAAGAATCCAACCCCAGCAAACTTGAAATTTATCTCCTACTTTGTCCACATAGCTGCACAAATAGCTTTAGAGAGGAGGTTTTCTTGCTCGTTCTGGTATAGGTCACTCCCATCGTGTTCCTGAAACAATCAGTTTGTAACCATATTAAGCAAAGCCGTGTCTACGAGCGACTGGAATGACCTGGCCCAGTCAATCGGCTGGTGGTGATTTTCCTTGGGATAATTGTTTTCATCTCCATTCACGGATATTTCTCTCTTTTTATCATTAATCCTAAAAGGCAGATGTTAATCAGGCCAGTGTGATCTATTCACCTTTCTAGGCACCACATAATTGTTGGTGTGCCGTTTAACCCTGTACTTACCTTATTATTGGAGAACGCTGACTCTACAAATGTGTTCCTTGCGGTTTCACTGGTTCAATCGTATAGCAGCCTTGTGGCTACAGTGATTTCATTTTGATTTCAGCCTTGTGGCTACAGTGATTCCATTTTGATTTCAGCCTTGTGGCTACAGTGATTCTTTTTTTTATTACAGCCTTGTTGCTACAGTGATTCCATATTGATAACAGCCTTGTGGCTACAGTGATTCCATCTTGATTACAGCCTTGTGGCTACAGTGATTTCATTTTGATAACAGCCTTGTCGTTACAGTGATTCCATTTTGATAACAGCCTTGTGGCTACAGTGATTCCATTTTGATTACAGCCTTGTGGCTACAGTGATTCCATTTTGATTACAGCCTTGTGGCTACAGGGATATCTCACCCACGCTGATATACTGAGCTCTTTCTTCACCCTCACCTTGTGGGTCCAGGGGGAAGAAAAGGTCCACTGTATCCTCCTGCATGTCGTTAAGAGGCGACTAATAGGAGGCAACCTGTTGGCCTGTGGGTTGAGACTCGTGTCGATGGACAATGGGATCCTGGTGGTTGAGTGGAGCGGTCCTTACGAGGGCCTTACTGCTACACGCCACTTTGGCCAGAATTACACCTAGAGGAGAGGCTGGACTGGCCTGGTTCAGTCATTCCGCAGTGAGCGACTTGCCCTAGGATAATCTTTCCATTTTTTATCTTTTCCATCTTCATTTTCATTTATCCTAGAAGGCGGCTGCTTAATCAGGTCAATCTTATCTATTAATCTTTCTTAGCACCATATATGACGTGTGTTGTTGGTGTGTCGTTAAACCGTATGCTTACCTTACCTTCCTTCTTCACCCAGCACCTTGTTAACGCTGTTTATGGCTAAGGTCCACGTGCCTGAGGTTGCTGACAGGTGGTAGGACTTAACCACATTGTGTTGGTCACGCCGTATTCAAAGATCCTCACGCACGTGACCCCCATGCTGTGAACACGGCCCTTTTACCCAACCAAGGATTTTTATCTTTGAGTCTTGCTGCAACGCTAGACTTCCTGCCTATCATGACTGCGGCACCATCTGACCCCAGTGCTACCAATTTCTTGTAGAACTGGTCACGAATTTTGTGTTACGACCTCCTCAATTGCTGTCAACATGTTCTCTGCGTTGGCCTTGCTAACACACTGATAGCCCAGAAATGTTGTACTCTCCTTCCCTTCAGAGCAGGTACGGAGGTACACAATCTCATGCTCCACTATGCTGGAGGCGGTTGTACCATCACAGAGCACCGTGACAAACTTGCCTTTAGCTGCAGTAGTTTTTACACAAGTTTGCTGAGTGGACTTGGCAACAAACTCAGCAGCTGTCTTTCTCATTGCTAATTCATAATTTCTATCTTAAAAATATAAAATTTCAATAATTATAATAAACAATATTGATCATTTTAAATAACATGTTTAACCATATTGTTCAGAACACGCACACAACTGGTTAAACTCATGAACAGGTGACTTCATACATACTGTTCAATATAATAACTAACAGTATAAATCCTTTCATTTTTACATTGTAGAGTTTATACATGAACAGTTTAAAAATAATAAATCTTCAGTTAGTAATCTGACAGTAAACAAAATACTTACCGATAACGCTTTCCAACATCAATTCCACTATTCTGCATTGAATCAACTTGCCAATCAATTAATTTGTGATCGAAGGTACTCGACATCATGGCTGAAAAACAAAAACGGGCCAGTGACACTAATCGTTACCGACAAATGAGGTGAGCTAGTGTGCACTGAATAGGACACAACACCTAAATCATTGTCGTGTTCTCGGGCACTACTTACCTATATAAGGGTTAGGTTCTCTGTCAGTAATGACGCTATGTTGTGTCATGACCTCCCCGCCTAATGTGATGTTTATCATACGACGTAGTAAAGTACATGAGGCGCCGGTATCAATGAGAGCTTCACATGCAATATTGTGTAGTTCCAACAGTACCCACGAGCGTCCATCGCTTATCATCGCAAAGCACCTTTACACGTTTTTTTGGACAATCCTTGCCCATGTGACCGGGTTGTATACATTCGAAACAAATCGGGAGTCCATTGGGAGTTCAAGACGAACTTTTATGCTGTAATTTTTTGGTGTTTGCAGGGATTTCCAACCGGTTTCCAACTTTGATTTTTGCTATTTTGGACGACATCTTGTTGAGGCATTTACCGAGGTCCTCTACAATTTTCAGGGGTTGGTCATTGGTGTTGACAGTACAAATCATAACTTACCGGAAGACGCTTGCCTCCATTGGTTCCTCAGTCGTACCTAGTCGCTTGTAGGCGTCCTTTGCTCCCGCATAGTTTGACACGCAGGCCATTGCTTCAGGCAGAGTGTTATAAGACCGCTTTCCAACAATCGTTTTGCAATGCTGCTTTCTTTTAATCCCTAGGCACGGAGGAGAATGCGAATCTGGTCGGCATTCCTCTGCTTTGGGTACGCGGCGTCGGCAGCCTCCCGGAAGTGGCGATTGAAGCTCGCAACAGTTTCTTATGTCGTCTGCTTTAAATGCTCGACTTCATTGCGGAGTTGTTCATTCTCATTTAGAGATAAGGAGGTGGTCACGTAGAGGGGACCAGGGAGTTGCTTCGCGGTTGTCCTGGAGACTGAGAAACCGTTCAAGCTCCTTACAGAAGGAACCAGAAACACTGCCGGCGGCGATCTTGATGAAGGTTTTGAACCAGCGGGATAGATAGTTCTACCTCCGCGATCCATTCTCTCACAACAAGAGGGGATGAACCATCACATAATGTAATGCTTCGGGTCTACTCCTTGACGATTTCTCGCTGTCGGTTCAATGCAGCCGTGTTGACTTGACGTTGGTGATCTCGCTCTTCGCGTGCGACGCGTTCCTCCATTGCTTGGGTTTCCATGGCAATGAGCGCCTGGGTATATTCGTGAAATTGTTGATGATTCATGATAACTTAAAACAATCTCATCCGGGTTGCCAGTTGTAAAATTGATTTCTCCCTCTAGTTGAGAGTTTATCTTTACAAGTTCCTAATTCGAGTCCGGCGGGCAATGGTATTCCCCGTCTTGGATGATGTTCAATAAAAGAACATTGGTAATTCACCACAGAGTAATTTTTATTGGTTCAAAGTCCTTCAAGTAATATCGAGGTTTCCAAATCAAGTTTCATTGCATGTTGCCAAATATATTCCGAACTCTAGGCAAATGACTGCACTCTGTACGTTTCGTTCAAGATGGTGGGTGAGTGAGTCCGGAGGAGTGAGTGAGGAGTTCCAGAAGAGACCTCTTTATAAAGGATTTCGTCTTGGCATGGAGCCAACTCATGTGCGTCACAAATTCGCATCGGGAAGTTTTATGACAAAATTGCGATTTTGTCAATAATTGTCATTTACGGCATGAGCGAAACCTAACAATATAGGGTCTGCCACATCACAGGTATTTCGGCGTGATATTATACGCCAAATACTCCCCGACATGCCATCGGTGGAGTATTTCAAGCTATAAAACTAATTCATGATAAAGTAGGACATTGACGTCAGTGTTAAAAAGTTGTGTAACTTGTCCTATCGTAGAAGAGTTGTGTGTGTAACTTGTCAAATTGCCAAACGTTGGACGTTACACAAAGATCATCATCTATGAAGGTTGAGACATCAATGTCAAACTTTACATCATGTTGCTACATTTCCAGTCTTCGTACTAGATTCTAGTCAAGCCATCCCAGTACAGCTTCTAAGTTGCTTCATTTCCAGTCTTTTTACTAGAAACTGTACTGGGATGGCTTGACGTTCCTGCCCTGATCATTGTTGAGCCTGTTTCGTTGCTTACACCCTTCCCAGTCTTCTGCTTCTTGTGAGGTGTATCCAAAGTGTCCGTCACTTATCGTGTTCCCCCAGTAGTAAAGCTTGAGGATGGTCTACTGTGTCGTGGCTGTGATGTTTGAAGTTGAACCTTGGAAGTAGAGAAATTGTGTAATTTTTAGTTCAGATCAACACATTTAAATCTTGGTGGATGACTAGCATGATGACATAAATGTTCCTGTCTAAACTGCCCCCCTGTGGGTCCGGGGGTAGAATAGGCCCACTGTATCCCCCTGCATGTCGTAAGAGACGACTAATAGGGGGCAACCTGTTGGCCGTGGGTTGCGACTCGTGTCGGTGGACAATGGGATCCAGGTGGTTGAGTGGAGCGGTTCTTTTGAGGGCCATATCTGCAACATACCACTCTGGCCCGGATTTCGCCTAGACAGAAGGCTGGAATGGCCTGGTCCAGTCAATCGGCTTGTGGTGACTGGCCCTAGGATAATCGTTTCCATTTTTATCTTTTCCATCTCCATTTTCATTTATCCTAGAAGGCGGCTGCTTAATCAGGGTCAATCTTATCTGTTAACCTTTCTTGGCAACATATAACACATGAGTGTTGGTGTGCCGTTAAACCCTATTCTCACTCACTCACTCCTGTCTAAACTGAATAGTACATTCAAGATGATTGGAAGAGATAGAGCTGATAAATGATTAAAATAATGATACAAAGGAGGATTATGTAAAAATGAGGAGCTTCATGTTTAAAACTGTTACTCTGTCAAGAAGATCAACTTTTATACTCTCTTGAGGCTGAATTTGGGGCAGAGAATGAGGCCGAGGCTGGGCAGGTTTGGTCAAATGTGCAGGTACTGCAGATAGCTTCTTGGGAATGCAGAATGCTTGAAGTAGTGTCGTCACCTTGATTTGGTGAGCAGACTTATCCTGCAGGGGAATAGTATATTACCTTCATGTTATGCCTGCCAACATGACTTACTGATAAACGAGATATTCAATTTAATGCCCCCTTTCCAAGAGATATTTACTGAAGCAGATAACCTAATCTTGCAGTAACTTTTTATTTTGATAGCTTGCATTTATACAGGAATGAAAATCAAATACATTAATGGTAAAAATAATTGACTGATTTTGTTTGCTTCAGTGCCATACATGTATATCTAAATATTTCATATAAATATATATGATATCAAATAAAACTGTCAAAACAGATTTAATTTAATACTCCGTACAGGAGTTAAATAATTAAAAAAGCTTATAATCGCTTAATCTATTCATATCAGGTAATTCTAATGATACTGGCCATTTTTATCTGGAATGAAAAAGGAGTGAATGCCTCACAGTAATAAGTCTGGACAGTAGCCTTGATAGTCTTTGTCTGATCTACAGGATTCTTCCACTGATCAAGCTTCTTCTTCTTCTGCGCAGTCTTTGTCTGCTGCACAGGCCTCTGCTGTTGAGCAGGCTTCTTTTGCTGCGCAGGGTTCTCCTGCTGGGCCGACACTTCGGCATAATAAAAGATGACTAGTGCTTGCCATTGCTAGAGGAATCGTGGTAAGCATTGGCCCAAACTGAGCCATCTTGTACACAAATGCTTAAGAATCGCCTGCACTTCATTCCCAACACATCAACAAGGATCGAGTCAATTGAAAATGGTAACGCAGAGGATGCAGCTCTGGCCGCAAGATCAATTAGATGATTAGGGCAACCAAGCACAATGAGGTTTGGCTGACACTTTCTGAGCCGTCCTCCAACACCTTGTGAACACCAATCATGACTGATGCATTGTCTGATCCCAATGATGTGCCATTTCCCCATGGGACATCATGTTTCTGCAGCTCTGTTATGTGCAATTGGGCAATATTTTCACCTGTTTCCTCCATTTCTAATGATGGTAGGGTAAACAGACAGCAATAAATTTGCTTACCATCGCGGTAGTTGATGACGATTGGGTATAGTTTACTGTCACTGCTCCCATCACCTGAGATTGCAAAGGGCCCTGCTTTCATGGCTGAAACAATCTGTCCCAGTTCCTTGGCCATTTCACGCACAATACAATTAGTTTTGGTCCTTGAACTAGCAAACTCCTTAACCTCCTCAGAATTAGGAAAAGCTTTCCTGAGTAACGGTCCCATGTGACTTGCTGTTGAAAGAGGAATATTGTGCTCTAAATAAAACGATGTAAATAGGCACTCAGCTCGAGTTGTATTCAAATCCTGCGAAGATGACATCCATGAAGGTCTTTTTTTAGCGTCAATGAAGAGGTCTGAAATGACGAGATGTCTTGTTTTGATTTGCTCCTCACGTCTCTCCGCCCCGAACGCCGTCGTTCTCACTGATGTCAAGATGACGCAGACGTCGACAAGACGATGTGACGGCGACGACATCATTAGACGTCATCACAGTTCCACAAACTCAGGTACTGGATTGATGGGATGACGAAAAGCAAGAGAAATGAGAACTTTGTTATCGCCCATGACCTCCAGGTTGTAGAGTTTGCTGAGCTCCTCGATATCCGGGATGGCTCACTGTATCCTCCTGCATGTCGTAAGGGGCGACTAATAGGGGGCCAATGACGTTCGCCACGGTCTCCCTTTTGGTGCCCACCAAGTAAATGTAGACTCCTTTGTGGACATCATCGGCGATTTCAGCATCCGTCACCTCATCACCACCATAGCTGTCGTCTGCGGACAATACTTCACGTTGTGGATGCCGCTGACCTTCACTCTGATGAGCGATCGTTTGCGTCGTCGCCTGGATCAAGACGGATGTGTTGATGGACCTCGTCTCCATCACACGCGCTGTAGCAAAACACACGGCAGCATTAACACGCAACACACAGCGTATCACAGGCTTAATGTGAATAAACTGAATATTAAATAAGATAATTATCATTAGCATCCTTACTTCTATAAATACATGTGAAAAATATAACAGATATTCGAACCTAGTGTACAGAAGAGGCCAATTAATTGAGGTGTTGATTGACAGATAATGAGGAGAAAATGTCTTGCTTGGCAGTAAATTATATTCATTTGATAAAATTAAATGTAAGTTGCCCACTTAACCAGCATTCGGTATGAGGTGCGATGCTAATGAAAGGATATTAGACTGCTTCCTGTAGTGTTTGAGGAGTGGAATGACACTCAGATTGCGGATGTGGCAAGTTGCTGATTTGCTTGTGCGCCAGCCAACTAATAACATTAATGATGCCGTAAGGTGATTAAGGAATGAGACCCGCTCAAGAACATGTTGTAAAAAGCAAACAAACAGATAAAACTGAAGGCATAATACACTACCCACTGTCCTGTTATTGCGCTGTAAATGAACTGTGTACCGACGTCTATGGGAAGATGCGAGGTACGACACGACGATCCCCCTGTGGGTGCGGGGGTAGAATAGGCCCACTGTATTCTCCTGCATATCGTAAGAGGCGACTAATAGGGGGAAACCTGTTGGCTGTTGGCTGTGGGTTGTGACTCGTGTCGGTGGACAATGGGATCCATGTGGTTGAGTGGAGCAGTCCTTTTGTGGGCCATATCTGCAACACACCACTTTGGCCCGGATTTCACCTAGACGAGAGGAGAATGAACTGATTGGGGCGTGGACCGGAAAGTCTTTTTGCGGCTTTACCGGTCACTAGTGCGCTCCAACTATGACTATGGCTATTTTATCTACGGTGCTGCCCGTCGTTCTTATTTAAGGAAATTGGAGACAGTTCAAAACCAGGCTCTGAGGCTTTGCCTCGGGGCTTTCCGAACCTCCCCCATCCCCAGTCTGCATGTAGAAGCCAACGAGGCTCCGCTTGGGGTTCGGAGGCAGCAGCTAGCCATTCAATATGCCTTACGTTTAATGTCAAACCCCCAGAATCCTGAATTTGATGTAGTTTTTAATCCTGGTAATATCCATTTTTATGAGAGTAGGCCGAATGCTATCCCTTCGTTCGGTCTGCGTATCAGAGAATCACTGGTTGGGTCATGCACTAACTTGAATGCTGTGGCGGTTGAGACTGTGCCAAGGTCTCTCCCATGGCAATTGAAAACCCCAACAGTAGATAAATCGCTGACAGCCAACACGAAGGAATCTCTGATTTTTTCCTTCACCAATTTAGAGAGATAAAGGATAAATATTCGGACCGTTCTGCCCTTTACACAGACGGT
>JAXDRA010000723.1:0-11815 GCA_034190875.2 Urechis unicinctus
ACGCTAATAAGGCACTACGCTAAAAGCATGGTTAAACGGGGATATACACTTGACAGTCATCTAATGTCAGCTACGTCTTGCTACAGTGACATGCTACATAGTGTCAGAATATTACCTTCCCCACAAACTAACGGTAGTTGCACTAATGAAAGCAAGTGGGGCTTCCCGGATCAGCCGACACTCATGACATGCTCCACATGTGATATGACCGATATGGCGAGCGTGTATAAACATGTTCACACACCACTCTTACAATGCCATAGCAAGTTTACTCTTAATACTCGGGACATTTGTTGTATTTTATTGTATTAGGAAGAGCATTTTCAGACTCGAAGTTGACTTTTGTTCACAACAGTATGTACGAGGTTATCTATTGGATGGCAACATCAACAATGGCAACGCAATTGTAATGTGGTCCATGCTAGGTCATGAATGCACCGTAGTAAGTAAGCTCTTGAAGTGATGCGAGTAAGATTACAACATTGCCACCTGACTACTATGAAAAGTTCATTATGACCGCATGCACAACTATCCTCCAAACATGAATGCTTACTAATTTGTGTGTTCAGCTTTATCTTTCGTACTAACAACCATTCATGCGTTGGAATTCTTGTCAGTTAAATTCGTTATTTAAACATAACAGCTGTGTGACAAGCCATTAGAGCAAATCTTAACACGCAATCAATTTCTCGTTTCCCCACGCGGGTTTACATCATCTTATGCATCATACATTTTGCCCGAATGACGCAAACCTTCAAGGGACAGCATTTGCCTCGTTGGGACGTAAATGTGGTGCACGTAATTAGCTGCCACTCCCAGGGCACCCGAGACTAGTCGACATGGTAATATAGGGTACATCACCAATACATGGTTTGTGGTCGGATCGGTAGCTTGCAATGATTGTGATCGATGATACCGATCATCAGCATGAATAATGAATGAAACAAACATTCACTGATTTCCATCCAACAAACGACAATCGTCATAAATAATGAATGAAACAAGCACTCGCTATTTTCCGTCCTTAACATCATAAATAGTGAATGAAACAAGCACTCGCTCCTTTCTGTCCTTAAACAACATCATAAATAATGAATGAAACAAGCACTCGCTATTTTCCGTCCTTAAACAACATTATAAATAGTGAATGAAACAAGCACTCGCTCTTTTCTGTCCTTAAACAACATCATAAATAGTGAATGAAACAAGTACTCGCTATTTTCCGTCCTTCAACAACATCATAAATGTGAATGAAACAAGCATTGACTTATGTCTATCCAAAAACCGACATTCACTACAAATAATGAATGAAACTAGCATTTACCTAATTTCAGTACTTACACCGACCATCATTATTAATAATGAATGAAACACGCGTTCGTTTTGCATTGAGGCTGTCATTGATGCGGCACCACATGTTGATCGTAAGGATCGATATTTGTGATCCGTGATATACGGGAGACGCAACATTTATGTTCAATATGCACACATTGCGCCAGTATAATTCATACCATGTCAATTTTATTTGACGGTATATTAATATAACGTAACGTTAATCATCTAACGACCTCAGAGTGATAGGTTTTATTACATGCTAAACTCAACATTCCCATGAGTCTCTCTGAATGAAAAACTATTTCCTCAAGTGGATTAACCTTATAGTTAGGAATTGTACAATAGCCATCATTATTCGATGTCATTCACCTTCAACAAAGCTATTCGTCGCAGTGAAGTCTAAAATTAAGTTACGATACGAACATGATGCGTTGCATACCTAAAAAGCGTCTTTTGGTCGTCGTGTATTTTGATCAATTATTCCAAGGCTGAATAATATTTGAATACTTTTATTTCAGCTTTTTATTAATCAAACCTTTCCAAATATACCAGCACCCGTGACGTCATACACCACAGAGGTGACGAACCGACCCATCATTACATAGGTGCATTGCCAGGTTTTCAATCTTGCCTTGCACTTCATGGGTCCTTGTCTTATTAAACTTGATTGTCCGAAGTCCTACAACGAGAAATAATCTTACGTTGCTATCCCTAATAAGCTGAATAATGCATAACTGTTGACGTAAGGCAAGGCAGCTGATTGCACCATTGGGGCATTGCTACAGCGCACCCCCCCCCCCACCTCAGAGTGATTTGATGTGAGGAGTACCATATTTGAGGGATGTATTAGCTAGAATGGCGTCTGTATACAATTGGCTAGTGCAATAGCGGTAGTTAATTGATGGTCAAGCGTGCATCGTAGGGCACAGCCTCTGAGGGCATGGTGGTAACGTTACAAACTCGCATAATGAGTATCATAGGTATCAAACCCAGGCGATATCAGTCATTGATGGATCATATTTTCATCGCTCGACCGAACTATCTTTGTGTCAATAGTTGCTCTTTGTCTTAAGTAATATAGTAACATGACACGTCTGACAGACATATGTACCGCATTATGAAGCAACCGCGAAGCAACCACAAATGATAGAAATGGCACATCTTATTTGTTTGATGTCACATTTCGTCATAAGTAACGTCTTTTCATGCAACGCAATTATTTAATTGGTAATAGCAGAAATGTAGTTAATAATTTTATGCGGAAGGGTAGAAGGGCAGCTATTCTGCTATGTTTTCGGGTATGAATGGTCTGTTATTTGCCCGCCATTACGAATCAGGGACAACGCGGATACCCGTACCTTCTCCCTAAGTATAACTGGATTCTGACCAAGAAACAATATTGACACAGCGTCGTTTAAAATTAAAAATACAATAGGCATCTTGATAGTGTTGGCATTGTTTGATGTATAGCACTGCCTAGATCACTTCGTTGGTCGAGCTGCATTTAGCTAACACAGTAGTTCATGCATCATCAAAAGCCTTTTAGCATTGCGCATGTTTCATAACACTCTTGCCATATGTCAAGTGCTCCAATGACCATAGTCAGGACTGACTTAACAGCAGTTTTTTCGTGGACTCTCGATTGATTTTTCGTGCACTGTGAATAAATAGTTCATGTGATGTACATCAATTATGCATATCTTATAATGGCTTAATGTCAACCTTCAATTTTGCTGCGAATGGCTGTTGCCCGAACCCTCAGGCTTAGCTATTAAAACCTGCGATTTATCATCTTCTAGTGCGCTCAAGAAGCCTTAAACACCAAATGTATCAAGCTCAACTATCTGTCGACTTGCAGCAATAACCACTGTCATCAAATACAATATATTCTTATCAAATATATTGTTTATTGTTAATGAAATATATTTATTTATATCCAACTGCTAATATATGTTGTTTGATTTAAAATCATTGTTGTATTCATTTATGTACCCATCACACAAAGAGTTTATTGATAGCAACCGAATTGTAATGTAGTTTCGTGTTTTACTTAGAAACAGTGAAGCTGTATCAATTCACGCTTATGCAATTGGCGGGTATTGTTTATCCTTGTTGTCAGGTCCAATGTTAAACTCGCACCTCGCTCCATGTCGTTTATTCAACCACCGTTCCCATCTTGTTCGATAGAGCACTGTCCACAGACCCACAATCAAGTATGCCTATCGGAATTGACAGCAACAGTTTAGCCAGCAGAAAATGATTCTATGAAGTGTACACCAGCGAGTCGCCCAAATCAGTATCTAGTATATAGTATATCACATCACCGATAAGCATCTCAGGTAGGAAAGGGCTGCACTGGTCTTCATTATCTCTTTTGCACCTCTTAATGTATTCATATCTTGGCGAAAATATCTCAATGGCCACAAATGGATTCATTAAAAATCTCTGTCTGGTCCAGCCTAGTGGTTACCGCAGGTAGGCGCAACGTGGAGTAGGTCAGCAATATGACGACATTTCAAGTATTGATACACTTAATGCAGCACATGTCACTGATGACAGTTTGCTGGGTAATAAAAGATGAAACAAACAAAATGGCCATGATGTCTACTGTCTATTATTTTTGCTTATCTAAGCAAAATTCGATTTTTATTCACCATGGAAAATATATGACAAAATGCCACTACGCTGAGCATATTGTGGAACGTGAGCAAATACCTGACAATTTAGTCATAACATTGATTGTCAGCTGAGTCTACATCTAAACATGCTGGTGTTGGACGTGTAACAGAGTGACAGGACGTCAATCGCCTGGCTAATTATCAGTGTCAGTAATAGTTAAGGAAATGGAGCGTTGATCGCATATCAGTCGTTATATGTTCGTCATCAAACACCACATACTTTGCAAGTAAACATGAGACGCGTGTAATCATTGCAATGGCAAACAGTTTTGCGGATCGTAATTTCCAAACACTGCAACAATTGTCTCTGAATTAATGGTGCAACGCATTCGACGTTGACAGTAATCACTAGTGATTTCGCGAGGCGAGTACAAATTACCGATTATATAGTCACCCTTGATGTGTCTCATCGTTGTATAATTTACAAACGCCCATGCTCTCACGAAAATAGTATTAAGGCAGTCCATTGATGGTAACAAGTGGCTCGTGGTATGATCCTTCCAGATCACGCTTGAAACATTAAACAGTCAATTCCTGGCTGTATAAAAGCCAGACCCGGACGTTTTCCATAATCAATGCATCATACTACAAATGCTCGAACAAACGGCTGATCATAACATGTCTACCATCACTTTTATATTACATTTAGACATAGCAGCGTGTGTGTTGTACCATGATAGATATTACTCTATGCATGTACCATTGATATGCAGCACTGTGAAGTCAGCAATGGCAGGAAATTTAATAGCGTCATACGTTTTATGACAATCAATCAAACTGTACAATGCGCATATGTTGCACTTCAGGAAAGCAACATATGGAAATGAAGAAGGTCAGTGGGTATTCAGAAAAGGCAGTCATATAATGTTTTGATTAATCACTATATTATCAAAATATATTACCGCTGTTGTGGTATATGTCTTATTTGATGCTCCGATCGGCATAACTAGCCGTCTGTAGAGCTGGACTCCGACTTAAATCAAATGGCGGCCAAAACTACCTACATACATTTGTCAATACTAACCTTACAGAATCTGGTTATATATATATATATATATATATATATATATATATATATATATATATAGATATATATAGATATAGAGATAGAGATAGAGAGAGATAGATATATATATATATATATATATATATAGAGATATATATATATATATATATCTATATATATATATATATATATATATATATATATATATATATATATATATATATATATATATATATATATATATATATATATATATATATATATATATATTTTATATATATCACCAACCATATTTAAATATCATCCTTTTCGGTCTCTTTGATTAATAAAGAAGTTGTCCTGAATAAAACATATTTCTCCTCTTTCGACCCTACAACGTCGTTTGTGTCTTCACTTCATTACGTATTCAAAGTCGACAGTACAAAGCTTGACAACTGGTGGAGAATCCGGGTAACCGGCGAGCCAGAAGCTTTAAGGTAGAGAGGGTGAAATTAAGTAAAACTGTTTTCGATATATATATATATATATATATATATATATATATATATATATATATATATATATATATATATATATATATATATATATATATATATATATATATATATATATATAGTATATATATATATCTATATATATATAGATATATTTATATTTATATAATTTATATATATATAGATATATATATATATATATATATATATATATATATATATATATATATATCGATATATATTTATATCTATTTATAAGCTTTAAGGTAGAGAGGGGGGGGAAATTTAGTAAAACTGTTTTCGACATATATAGAGATATTATATATATATATATATATATATATATATATATATATATATATATATAGAAAGAGAGAGGGAGAGATAGAGGGCGATATAGATTTATATATATATAGAGATAGAGAGATAGAGATACGTATATATATAGAGAGATAGAGTAGAGATAGAGAGATAGATATATAGAGATAGAGAGATAGAGATATATAGAAAGATATATATATAGATAGAGAAGGGAGAGAGAGATAGAGATATATAGAGAGAGAGATACTATAGATATATAGATAGATATAGAGAGAGACTAGAGATATATATATATATATAGATATATATATATATATATATATCTAGATATATCTATATATCTATCTATCTCTATATATATATATATCTCTATATATATATATATATATATATATCTATATCTATATATATATATGACGATTACAGCCATTCGTTGACTTACAGCCAAACGTTGACTCCCCCTTCGTGGACAAATTTGTTAGGTACTTTTTTTGCTCTCATTAATTATTGATTATTAACGCTGCATATAATGATTGATGTAATGAAAGTGTTGAATGCAAATAAAAATATTTTTTTTATTTTTTATTCTATATATATACTGATGGTCCTCTAGAGGTCGTCCACGAATGGTCAAGATACTTATTTATACGCACAAATCCAACCTTTCGTGCACATATATATTTGCGTATATTTACGGAATACCGATAATTTGTAATCATTATCATCCATCATGGATTATAGAAAAATTATATTTATTATGGATCATTATGAACGATTAACAGTTTTGCAATTTATTTAATGTTGAAGATAAATGAATAATGAATAAAAAAAGAGGTTTCGGTCAAAGAATTTTAAAATCAATCAAATATCTTAATACTTCAAATATACATATTGAACAGTCATGTTTAAACATTATTTCGACCATTTGGGTCAAAGTATATAATGTTATAGGGAAGATATTGACGTTTAAGTGTTACGTCAAAGAATGGATAGTTGCTAAAATTAGATTTTTCTATTATATTCAAAATTCAATGAAATCTTTCGTGAAAGGTTAGATTCGTACGTTAATAAGACTAGACAATCAAACTAATATATTTTCGAACATTTTCAGCGAAAGAGCTGGCAGTTTGTCTGCCAAAGGTCGCGTTCGTGCTTCTATATATTGATAACAACCAATACATTATCGCCTTACAAATGAGGTACTTAAAGTTCCCGCTAAATGTTGCATACTGTGAATAAGCCTAATAAAAACATAATGATATAACCAAGAGACCCCGCCGTGCCCTGTGTCATCATGGCTGATATGTTTAAGTCGAAATAACATCTGCTGTTGAGCAAATATGGTAATTTAATAGCCGCGCTGGGCTTTGCACTAATCACCGTGCCACGCTACGGGCGCCTAGAATGATTGTTGCACGTTGGCCGAGCAAACACAGGCGTCTCCAATGATGGCTATAAGCTAGCCGAGCAAACACCCTGAACTTAGTTGTGTCATTATGATGCAATTAACGCCAGACGTTTACATGATCTTGAAACCTTGATGTATAAGCCAGGCTATTGTCGTTTAGTGTCTTTCCAACAACGAGATGATATCGCGACGATGAGGGATACCCAAATGTGTGAATCCTTGCCAGATTTCGGGTTCCAACGTGTACAGCATCATGCATGCAACTCACTGTGAGAGGGAAGTAAGTAAGTTATGTGAATTTCCAGCACCACCTGAGCAGCCCTCATATAAAATCGTAAAGTTGGTTTGGATGGGAAAGTCATACGAGTATTACTATTTGATAAAGGGAATGGTATATTGTGCTGATCAGTTTTCATGATGCAATGATATAAGATTCAAACATGGGTTCGATAATCAGGAATAAAGAGTTTGTATTCAACATGATACGGCAGTACTAGTACTTATCATGGCACTAGCGCAAACCGTGTCATATCAATCATCACACATCAGAAGATCAAAGCAGATAAACTGCAGGCTACAGGGTATAGCATTTTTAGTGAACTACTTTCAATACTATGCTGGTAAGAAAACTTCTTTTGCAGTATCCAAGTAATTTTGTATGTGCAAGTCTTCTGCCTAATTCTATTTGTGGGTTTGGGAGATACATTTGTTACGTTTCCAGTGCTGGAATTGGAGTACTGGTCATTATCTCTAAACAAATATTCTTATGTGCATTTTGCTGCACTAAATAATATAGCAGATGGGTAGCAATGGTCAACTACGTTTACAATCCACATAAAATAATACGATTGTGCATTTGCCGATTTTATGAGATTAACTTAGTAATACGTACGCTAATAAGGCACTACGCTAAAAGCATGGTTAAACGGGGATATACACTTGACAGTCATCTAATGTCAGCTACGTCTTGCTACAGTGACATGCTACATAGTGTCAGAATATTACCTTCCCCACAAACTAACGGTAGTTGCACTAATGAAAGCAAGTGGGGCTTCCCGGATCAGCCGACACTCATGACATGCTCCACATGTGATATGACCGATATGGCGAGCGTGTATAAACATGTTCACACCACTCTTACAATGCCATAGCAAGTTTACTCTTAATACTCGGGACATTTGTTGTATTTTATTGTATTAGGAAGAGCATTTTCAGACTCGAAGTTGACTTTTGTTCACAACAGTATGTACGAGGTTATCTATTGGATGGCAACATCAACAATGGCAACGCAATTGTAATGTGGTCCATGCTAGGTCATGAATGCACCGTAGTAAGTAAGCTCTTGAAGTGATGCGAGTAAGATTACAACATTGCCACCTGACTACTATGAAAAGTTCATTATGACCGCATGCACAACTATCCTCCAAACATGAATGCTTACTAATTGTGTGTTCAGCTTTATCTTTCGTACTAACAACCATTCATGCGTTGGAATTCTTGTCAGTTAAATTCGTTATTTAAACATAACAGCTGTGTGACAAGCCATTAGAGCAAATCTTAACACGCAATCAATTTCTCGTTTCCCCACGCGGGTTTACATCATCTTATGCATCATACATTTTGCCCGAATGACGCAAACCTTCAAGGGACAGCATTTGCCTCGTTGGGACGTAAATGTGGTGCACGTAATTAGCTGCCACTCCCAGGGCACCCGAGACTAGTCGACATGGTAATATAGGGTACATCACCAATACATGGTTTGTGGTCGGATCGGTAGCTTGCTTGCAATGATTGTGATCGATGATACCGATCATCAGCATGAATAATGAATGAAACAAACATTCACTGATTTCCATCCAACAAACGACAATCGTCATAAATAATGAATGAAACAAGCACTCGCTATTTTCCGTCCCTAACATCATAAATAGTGAATGAAACAAGCACTCGCTCCTTTCTGTCCTTAAACAACATCATAAATAATGAATGAAACAAGCACTCGCTATTTTTCCGTCCTTAAACAACATTATAAATAGTGAATGAAACAAGCACTCGCTCTTTTCTGTCCTTAAACAACATCATAAATAGTGAATGAAACAAGTACTCGCTATTTTCCGTCCTTCAACAACAACATCATAAATGTGAATGAAACAAGCATTGACTTATGTCTATCCAAAAACCGACATTCACTACAAATAATGAATGAAACTAGCATTTACCTAATTTCAGTACTTACACCGACCATCATTATTAATAATGAATGAAACACGCGTTCGTTTTGCATTGAGGCTGTCATTGATGCGGCACCACATGTTGATCGTAAGGATCGATATTTGTGATCCGTGATATACGGGAGACGCAACATTTATGTTCAATATGCACACATTGCGCCAGTATAATTCATACCATGTCAATTTTATTTGACGGTATATTAATATAACGTAACGTTAATCATCTAACGACCTCAGAGTGATAGGTTTTATTACATGCTAAACTCAACATTCCCATGAGTCTCTCTGAATGAAAAAACTATTTCCTCAAGTGGATTAACCTTATAGTTAGGAATTGTACAATAGCCATCATTATTCGATGTCATTCACCTTCAACAAAGCTATTCGTCGCAGTGAAGTCTAAAATTAAGTTACGATACGAACATGATGCGTTGCATACCTAAAAAGCGTCTTTTGGTCGTCGTGTATTTTGATCAATTATTCCAAGGCTGAATAATATTTGAATACTTTTATTTCAGCTTTTTATTAATCAAACCTTTCCAAATATACCAGCACCCGTGACGTCATACACCACAGAGGTGACGAACCGACCCATCATTACATAGGTGCATTGCCAGGTTTTCAATCTTGCCTTGCACTTCATGGGTCCTTGTCTTATTAAACTTGATTGTCCGAAGTCCTACAACGAGAAATAATCTTACGTTGCTATCCCTAATAAGCTGAATAATGCATAACTGTTGACGTAAGGCAAGGCAGCTGATTGCACCATTGGGGCATTGCTACAGCGCACCCCCCCCCCCCACCTCAGAGTGATTTGATGTGAGGAGTACCATATTTGAGGGATGTATTAGCTAGAATGGCGTCTGTATACAATTGGCTAGTGCAATAGCGGTAGTTAATTGATGGTCAAGCGTGCATCGTAGGGCACAGCCTCTGAGGGCATGGTGGTAACGTTACAAACTCGCATAATGAGTATCATAGGTATCAAACCCAGGCGATATCAGTCATTGATGGATCATATTTTCATCGCTCGACCGAACTATCTTTGTGTCAATAGTTGCTCTTTGTCTTAAGTAATATAGTAACATGACACGTCTGACAGACATATGTACCGCATTATGAAGCAACCGCGAAGCAACCACAAATGATAGAAATGGCACATCTTATTTGTTTGATGTCACATTTCGTCATAAGTAACGTCTTTTCATGCAACGCAATTATTTAATTGGTAATAGCAGAAATGTAGTTAATAATTTTATGCGGAAGGGTAGAAGGGCAGCTATTCTGCTATGTTTTCGGGTATGAATGGTCTGTTATTTGCCCGCCATTACGAATCAGGGACAACGCGGATACCCGTACCTTCTCCCTAAGTATAACTGGATTCTGACCAAGAAACAATATTGACACAGCGTCGTTTAAAATTAAAAATACAATAGGCATCTTGATAGTGTTGGCATTGTTTGATGTATAGCACTGCCTAGATCACTTCGTTGGTCGAGCTGCATTTAGCTAACACAGTAGTTCATGCATCATCAAAAGCCTTTCAGCATTGCGCATGTTTCATAACACTCTTGCCATATGTCAAGTGCTCCAATGACCATAGTCAGGACTGACTTAACAGCAGTTTTTTCGTGGACTCTCGATTGATTTTTCGTGCACTGTGAATAAATAGTTCATGTGATGTACATCAATTATGCATATCTTATAATGGCTTAATGTCAACCTTCAATTTTGCTGCGAATGGCTGTTGCCCGAACCCTCAGGCTTAGCTATTAAAACCTGCGATTTATCATCTTCTAGTGCGCTCAAGAAGCCTTAAACACCAAATGTATCAAGCTCAACTATCTGTCGACTTGCAGCAATAACCACTGTCATCAAATACAATATATTCTTATCAAATATATTGTTTATTGTTAATGAAATATATTTATTTATATCCAACTGCTAATATATGTTGTTTGATTTAAAATCATTGTTGTATTCATTTATGTACCCATCACACAAAGAGTTTATTGATAGCAACCGAATTGTAATGTAGTTTCGTGTTTTACTTAGAAACAGTGAAGCTGTATCAATTCACGCTTATGCAATTGGCGGGTATTGTTTATCCTTGTTGTCAGGTCCAATGTTAAACTCGCACCTCGCTCCATGTCGTTTATTCAACCACCGTTCCCATCTTGTTCGATAGAGCACTGTCCACAGACCCACAATCAAGTATGCCTATCGGAATTGACAGCAACAGTTTAGCCAGCAGAAAATGATTCTATGAAGTGTACACCAGCGAGTCGCCCAAATCAGTATCTAGTATATAGTATATCACATCACCGATAAGCATCTCAGGT
>JAXDRA010000724.1:0-18277 GCA_034190875.2 Urechis unicinctus
CGCTACTTGTTAGTAATTTGTTTATATCGAAACAATCCGCAACGGTCAGGAAGGATATGCCAGTGTTGTACCAAAAATTATTATCGCTCGCCTTTTTTGTACCAAAGGGATTTAGGAATGGATGGTACAAATATTGATTTTGATTTATTTGTCTTCGCTCTGCTGGGATATATAAAAATGTATCTTTTGAGTATAAAAAAGGTTTTATTTTTGCGAATCCATTATTTAGTAGGACTTCTTCTATTGTTTTATCTTTTCCAAAATCAGAAGATATAATTTCTGTATCTATTCCTAGATATCCATCTTGTAATGGTGTACTTCCATCATCATTATTTGTTAAGTTTTTATGAGTTGCTATAGCCTGATGTGTTACTCCATAATCTTCCCTATCTCGGAAGAATGGATTATCTAGCGACATAGAACTTGCTGTTCCTAGATCCTTCCAGTCAAGGGATGTATAGTCTTGTCCTGCTAAATTGGCTCCTGAATTGTAGCCTCCTAGTCTTAAATAGAAATTGCCTATAACACCTGCAACTGGGGGGGAATCTACCTCTACAACATCTCCTGTAAATAGCTCCACGGTTCCCTCGGATACTCTGTGGTCGTACATGTCAATGGAATTTCTACTCGCTTGCTTTAAAGTTCTGGCTGGCTTAGGGACAGTGTAGTTGTCAATGAAATACTCATATTTATTTGCGCTTATCCCTGTGTTGGAATTAATAATAGTCACGCTTGGTATACTGTTTGCAAAGTCTGCAATTACTCCTTTTTCTACTGGATTAAAACTATGTGCTTATGGGTATTGACTATCACATCCCCAAATTTAATGTATTTATTTTTATCAGCTATTTTATAAGTAAAGTTTACGTCTTCTTTGAATACAAAATTATCCAACTTCTTAGAGGCTTTTGTGTATCCGCTATTAGGCAGAGAGCTATCTAAAACATTACTGTCTTTTAAATCTACTGTATCCATGTTGTAGCCATCGCCAATAGGCACGGCTGACTCTGCTCTCTTTCTGCATATATTAAAGCTTTAGCTGTGTTTGTTGCGACTTCTGCGGTGTTGTTTTTGCTACTTCTATTGTATCACTTGATACTTGTGTTGCTTTCGTATTTATCTCGTCTTTTACTGCGTTCATTTGCGAACCCTGAGTATTAGTCGAGTTAATTCTAGAATTCATTTCACCAAGCCATACTGCCCCATCCGCATTAAATGTTGCTGAATTATTTGGGTCAGGCACTACCGAATACGGAGGTACTACTTCTGTAACTTCTGCCATTGTTTTCTCCTATAAAAGTTCTTTTATTGTTAATTCCATACTACTGTAAGATGGGTCTTGCAAGGTAATACCTGCCTTTTGCCACTTTCCGTAAGAAAGTAAATTTCTAAATACGCTTTCTTCTTGTTCATCCCCAATAAATAAAATTGGAATATTGTCAAAATCTTTCCTGTATTGCTTTACAATTTCCACATTTTGAGAAGGTAAAGAAATAGGATAAGCCCCATTAAAAACACTACCTGTTACATTATCCGTCTTTGCTCCGAATTGATCCGTAGTTTCTCCCGTGTACGTCTGCAAGTCAAAAGAAGTGCCAAAAAAGAGAATCGCCCAAATAAATACCTGTACCGTTTACCAACCTCCAATTTTTTGCTATTCCGCCCGTTTTGGTAGCTGTAATTTTAATTGTTCACATTAAGCCTGTATCCTATCTCTAAATAAACATTTTTTCTTAACAAAAACGGCGCAAACCAAAAACTAGACCAATCAGAAACAGCTCTTTGAGTCATATCTATTGTTTCATCGTAATCCGTGCCTAAAATCTCAACTCTTATCGTGTCTGCATCAACGTTTAGTAATGCCAATACATCAGCTGTACTGCTTTGTATTTCGATAATTATTTCGTCGGGGTTTTCTGTCTGCTCGTTTGTTTTGTCTCCAAGCATGGCATAATAATTAGAAGTCCTATTTTGCTTCCATTGTATGGGATTTAGCGATGGCTTTGTAGCTGTATTTTTGTTATCAACTCCCGCATATTTATATATATAATGGTCGTCCCTTGCTTCGTCTCCGACATTATATAAATTACCCACTAGCCATTCGGGCTCGTCCTCTGTAAAGTTAGCACTAGAATAATCTGTTATTTCATTTTTACATATTTTCATATCTTAACTTTTTATTTGTATTATATCATAAATTGTAACCGTTGGTAACAGTATTTTGATTTGGGATTATTTTTTGGTGTTTTGGTTGTGTGTTTTGGTTGTGCTAAAGTTATAATATATCAAAAAGGATTATGTATGAAAATAGAATTATTTCGAGAAGTCTTAAATCTAACAGATGATATATTTTTAAAGACTTAAACATTTCCGAAGTTGGAAGTCCTGTATATTTTGAAGTATTAGAAAATGATTATGAGATAAATCTTTATGAGCTATGCCATCTTTTAAGTTGTGGGCTATTGAGAGAGGATACAGAATAGAAACTTCTTTGTGTGAAAATACAATCAGCGGAACTGGTTTTTTGGTACCTATTCTATATATCTTTTCGATGAATATCAGACAGATGGGAAGTGTGATAATGAAGAGTTTGCAATTATAGAAGCTTGTGAGTGGATTTTGGAGAATAAGGACAAACCCACTAACTAGCGGGTTAAGCGTCCAAAGATACCGACATAATATTTCCGCCTTTAGTTACGTTATTTAAATAAGTCTTTTTAAGTCTGTAACTTGTTTTAATAGCGCTCGGTTCATTTCTAATAATTGTTGCTGTGTTCGCTGTGTCATTTGATTACCGCTTTTAAGCATTGATTCCATTCCACTTGCTCCGCCAACGTTTCTTAGTCTTTGAGAATCGACTACGTATTCGTTTTTATGAACTACTCCCGCTATGTCGTTTTTGCCTCCGCTTCCCGTGAATCCACCGTTTGAGAATCCTTTTGCTAGTTTTAAATCGTTTAGTCTTTTTGTTTCATTTGATGCCTCTATGTACTCATTGTAAGCGGTTAAGGCGTTACTGAATGCGTTGTTATACTCTCCTATTCTTCCTGTCGTTAAAGCGTCTCTTCCCGGATCACCAAAAGTTGCCGATCTTGCCTTTGAATAGTCGTCATTGGTTTTTACTCCTCCATCAACTAAACTTTTTCCAGTTGTCGGCGATACTTCTAAGGGGAATTAAATTCATTTAGTTCTCTTGCTTGCTTTGATGTTGCATTCGCAATTAAGCTATTGATATTATTTTTTTTCAGCTTCTGTTTTAATATTTTGCGCTTCACTTGCAATACTACCAATAAATGGACTTAATTTTTCGATTCTAGAAAATGCGTCTTCGCTTATAGAAGTACCCGTAAAGCCTAAGATATTTTTTAGGTCAGCCGTTCTATCTTGACTTACTTCTAAACCTTGTAAGCTCTCAATAAATGGGGCTACATTTTCAAATTGAGTACCTAGTAAAAGCCCTATGTCCTTTTGTTCTCTTGTTCCTATTGTATCCCCAAATTGGAAAGTCTTACTAGATAAAGCTTCTGTTTCCTCTTCTCTTGCTTTTCTAATGTCCTCCAGTTGGATTTTTGATAATTCCTCTAAACTTGAAAGTGTTTTTTCAGTTGAGAAAAGACTAGAATTGTTAGCCGTTTCTATAATCCCATCTTTTTGAAGTTGCGTTAATCCCTCGATATTAGATAATTCTTGATTAGTTATTTGACCATCTGAAACACTTTGTTTTAAACTGCTTGTTTGCTCTTGGTTTAATCCTAGTAGCTCCTGAAGTCCATCAACTATATTTACTCTTAAAATGTCTTTTTCTGCGTTAAAATCTTGAATATTTCCACTTAAAAAGCCTCTTACTGCTTCTGTATAAGTTTGGTTCCCTCCTAGATTAGTTGCAATTCCTACGATTTGATTATATAACCCCTCTGTTCTTGCAAAATCTGTACTTTGTTTAGATTGGTTAAATTCGCTTACCAACTGGTTAAAATTAACCAATGTTTGAAACTCTGAATCTTGACCGCTAGATAATGAGCCTAAAGCAGTTTGAGCTTTGTTAGATAAATTAATAACGCTATCAAATGCACTAGATAAAGTTTCTGTAAGCGTATTGAAAAATGGCTTTAATTTTCTGCTTAGCTTATCTATTGCTCCGTCTGCTTCTTTTGCTACATCAGAGAAAGTATCAGCTAATAATAATAATCTACCGTATAGCTCTTGTCCTGCTTCTGTTGTTAAGTCTACATTTTGGATCAACTCTTTAAACTCATCTTTAGAGTTAGGCACACTTAGATTAAGTTTTGCAAATTCTCTATCTAATCTACTTAGGTTTAATTCTAATTGCTCCTCTTTTGTAAAGAAGTTAGAAATAAATTTATCTAGAGAAGTATTTAAAGTGTCTGCACTCCCTGCGCCTCTCACAAGATTATCAGTTATCCCGCCTAAATCATTTCCTAGGAATCTAAATTGCGTTCTAACGTCTTGTAGCTGTGTGTAAGTTGCAAATAGTTCGCTAGTAGTTCCCGTGAAGTTTTCTAATAGCTGAACTACTCCATTATTCAATCCAAATAAAGCACTATCCGTTTTTAGTATAGATTGAGATAAAGCCTCAAAACCTACATCGCCCCTAGTATTTAAAATTTCACTTAAAAAGCTATTCTTTCAAAAGATACTCCTAATCTATCCGTAAAAAATTCGGCTTCTTGCATACCTGTTGCGACTCTTGTTAGAGTTTCAAAAAGTCCCTCGCCTACACTTTGGAAGTTTTCAACAATAGGGAATGCTTCTCTTGCTAACTCGTCGCCTACTTTTCCAAATACAGAACTTAAAGCCTCTTGGATTTGGTCGCCCGTCTTACCCTTTAAAGATATTTTCCCAATATTTACGTAAAAGTCGCTTAAGTCTTCTTCAATTTGGGCTTCTGTTGCTCCTAGTGCTTCCCTGCTTTAACTACTGTATCGAATAGGCTATTTAGCACTAGTCCAAACTGTCTTTCTGTTTCTTCATTTAAGTCTTGTAGTGAAGTTGTAAAGCTTGTGCTAGAAGATTTACTAAACCACGACTTTTTGGTTACAGTTGTTTTTATAGTTTGGAACGCTTTCCCTTGGAAGTCGTCTAGTGCTTGACTTAATAATTGCTCTCCAAAAATAATACCCGCATCTGCCAAAGTTGATTCGCTGGAAGTTCTTCCAAAAAGTCCGCCTAATACTTTATTTTCTAGGTCGCCAATAAATCCAGTTAATCCCCCGCCGAAAAGTTTATCCTCTAAAGATACAGCTAATTGTGTTGCGGGGTCTAAGGCACTTAATAAACCTAAAGAGCCCTTAAAATTAGTTCCACCAATATTTGCACTACCAACTGAAAGATTTTGACCGCTTGAACTTCTACCCGTAAAGCCTGCGCCAAATTGGAAACCACCTTGTCTTATTAAAAGACCTGCAACGCCTCCCATTTTTGGTCGATATAGAAATTAAAGATTTATTCATGCTAGATAATAAATCAAATTCAGGTTTTGCAAAATCTTCTAAAATATCTAGCGATTTAGAAATAGATCTTGATATAGCCTCTGCGTCACCTAATGTCGTTCCTGCCCCTGTGTTTTCTGATTGTGCCGAAATAGTATCTCTTGAAAACAGAAGAAGTAGTATTACTTGTGCTAATTGATTGCCCAATATTAGACAATAGAGCCCCGACCGTAACAGCCATTGTTGCCATTCTTCCAAATGCTGAATATGGGTCGCCTTGCCCTTGTGTAAGCACTGCATTTACAGCGTTTACAGTTGCTAGACCTTTCTGAACAATAGAAAAGGCTTCGGCTTCTCTTGACCCCTCATTGAATAAATCTCCAATTGCACCAGCTAACGTCCCGTAACCCGAAATTAATTGCTTATTGTTTTTAATTTGCTCTTTTTGAAAGTCTTGCTCTTTTTTTCTGTCTTTTTCTTCTTTCTTGAGTGCTTTAGCTCTTGCGTCTGATAATTCTTTTTCTCTTTTTTTTCTCTTAGTTCGTATTCACTTTCTATTGAATCTATTGTTAATTCTTGAAGTGGGTCAAAATAGTTTTCTTTTTTGACTCTTAACACTTCTTCAATAAACGATGCTTCTTGCCCCTTTAAGTCTTCTCTTATTTGGGTTTCTTTTAAAGCCCATGCTTCTTGAAAGTTTCCAATATCTTCATAATATGAAGCTAAATTTTTTAATGAAGTTTTAATATTGTCAGGTGGAATTAATCCTCCAGTTGTTTTGTCGCTTTTGCTCTTTTCTTCTTGCTCTTCCTGCTGTTTATCTACATCTTTTAATAATTTGTTTTATTTCTCTAAGCTTTTTAGTCTGCTCATTAAATTTTTTGATTTGCTCATCTTTAAAAGCTAAATCTTTTTTATGCTCCTCATCACTTTCGAAAAACCCTTGACTAGATGCGTCAGCTATTGCGTTTGCTCTTGCAAGTCTAGTTTCTATTAATTCTCGCTCTAATAATACTTTAGTGTATTCTAGTTGGTTTTTAGTTAATTTTTTTAATTCGTCACTTGTTCCGCTTAATGCAGTTTCAAGACTAGAGGCGTTATTGCTCGAAGTCAAAAGAGATTCGGCAAATAATGATATAGCCCCTGATACGGCAACAAATGGAATAGCTCTCATAGTTACGCTTAATGCTCTACTTAGTGCAATAGAAGTAGTAAGCCTTGCATTTACTGTGTTTAGTGACCCTGCATAAGTTAAACTCAATGCCCTTGAAATGCTCATAACTTTATTGAATGATTTAAAGGCAATTATTGCCCCACCAATCCCTGCACCTAAGGCAACGATATTCCTGCTTAAATCTAAATATTCATCAATATCATCTCTTGTAATTTCAGATATACTCTCACTTAAAGAAGTAAATGAAGATGAAATTTTATTTGTAATTCCTAATGTCTTGTCCAAATCTCCAGTTAGGACTGTAAGTGCGTTAGATAATTGGGTTTGTGACTGCGATACAGTCTTGTTGATAAGTTGAAATTCTGTATTTACTGCTTCCGATTGAGATTTAAGGCTTTTATTATTATTTCAGATGATAGTCTTCCATCTTCTGCAACTTTCTTAAACTCTTTAGAAGAAAGTTCTGTACCCTCAAGTATTGCTTGATAAAGCCTAGGGGTTTGCTCTCTAATTGAGGCTAATTCTTGCCCTACTGCTTGAAAGTCAGCACTAAAAGCCTGTCCTAATTGAATAATAGATGCATTCATACTTTCAGCGGTTCCACCACTAATAACCATAGATTGATTTATTGTTTCAGTAAGTTGCAATAGCTCTTTTTGTTCTACATTTAAATCTCTAGTACTTCTTGCTATTCTTTCGTATAAATCAACAGACCCGCCCAATTCTGTCCGTGTTCTTTGCGCAATATTAAATAATTCATTTTGCGCAATATTAAACTCTTTTAATGATTTAGTAGCTAAATTTAATCTAGATTCCATAAGAGTTACACACTGTCCGCGGTTCTAATGAAAGAAGACGTTAACTCTCTAGCACCTTGAAAAGAAAGATAAACACCCGCAAGACCTAATAATGAATTTTTAAGCTTATCCGTATTGCTCGTCATTTTCTTAACTGATTGATTAAGTTTAGACTGCTCTCTCCCGTTAGCTTTCATCTTAGCAGTATTATCAATTAGTGCGTTAGTTAATCTCTTCTCTTCTTTGGTATAATCTTCTGTTGTTTTATCTAAAGACTTTAACTCTTTATTTAGTTTTATGTTCTCTAGTCTTAGCTTTTCTGTTGCTTTGTCTAGTTCGGTTACTTGTTTTTTAGTGGAATTTATATTTTTAGCGTTAATATCGACAATAAGTTTAGCCATTTTATAGCCTTGTTTTTTACTTGTATTATATCATATTTGTAACCGTTGGTAACAGTAATTAAATTTAAGTTGGGTTTTTGGTGTTTTGGTTGTGTTTTGTTTAGAAAATTGTTAAGATAGGGTAATTAAAATAAAAGGATTGATATGAGAGAGATTAAATTTAGAGCGTGGGATACTAAAAGCGGTTGTTTTGAGCATGAAATATCGTTAGGCAAGGCAAATGGTTCGGATACATACATTACTTTTTTAGGTACTGGAGAAACTTATATTCTCGACAATACGGTTAAAATTATGCAATACACAGGACTAAAAGACAAAAAACGGTGTTGAGATTTACGAGGGTGATATTGTCATGTTCTGCCACGAGGACTATATAGACCATGAAAACAATACTTTTTATGAAAATGAAGAGGAGAATGGAATCGGTCAAGTTGCATGGGGTGGAAGCTACCCTGCTTTTGATATATTCGATTTAAAAAAATAAAAATGTTACTGCTCACGAATGCGAGTATAATATTTTTAGTTGTGAGTCTTACTTTATTGAAGTAATCGGTAATATCTATGAAAATGAAGAGTTAATAAAGTCCGAACCCACTAACTAGTGGGCAAGGAGTTAATAAAAGTTTTACACATAGCTTTAAGTAATCTAATATAGTCTTGCGGTGGAAGCCCCGACCATTTGAGGTTATTAAGTAAATCTTGATATTCAAATTTTAAAGGCTTTCCAGTCATGGGGCTATATTCAAAATCAGTACTCTTAAAAAATATCTACGATTAGATGGGCTTCAATATCATCATCTTTAAACCAGACGGTTTTAGAGTATTTATTGTACTTCATATTTTTAATATCTCTAGGGTCTGCGGTGTCGATTGATATACCTTTAGCCCATTGTTCAGTCCAAAGGAGTAATTTATCTACTCTTTCGGCTTTTTTCTTCTGCACCTTTAGCGATTGTTGCTAGTACTAATTGGTATCCGAAGTCTTCTGCAAGTTTTTTGATTTCTTGAATTTTGTCGGACTTAACTGTAATGTCAAATCTTTTTCTTAAAATAGTTTGTAAGTTTTCTTCATAATCAAAGTTTTCGTTTAAATTTTCAATTTCTTCTTCTAACTTTTCTAAATTATCTAATAGTGGAGTTAGTTTTTCATATTGTTCTAATTTTTCCGCAATTTGAATATCTGCATTAGTTCTTGCTTTCTTCTTGTTTAATTTGTTAAGTTTTTTTCTCATGAACTTCTGCGATTTTAGATTCTGCTTTTAATTGCTTAGATTCCGCTTTTGTAAGTTCTCTAACTGTACCCGTAAATACGTCTTCATTATATTCTAATTCGAATGGCTGATTAATAGTTAATTTCATTGTTTTTTCCCTCAATAAAGTATTATTTCCCTCTTTAAACAAGTAGGGCATAGCACGAGGGAAAGAATTCGCTATGCCCAAATTATTACGCGAAGAAACCTAGCTTGATTTTTAACCGCTTGGTCTGCGTCTGTTGAGTCAGGAGTTAATGTATAAGTTCCCTCTCTTTGGATTGCGTTTTCATTGTCTGAATCTGTAAAGTCAGATAATTTACCGAATGGCGCTGTAATGTGCATAGATTTTCCATTCACAAGATTTCCATTATCATCCGCATTAATTTTAATGTCGATTGCTAAAGGTGCTTGTGTTTGGATTTGCGATAATTGATCTGCATAATTAGCAGATTCCACATTAAAGCTAACTGCAATAGTTACAACGTAGTCCGTAATGTCATATGACTTTCTACCCATTGCGTAAGTGTCTTTAATATCGGGGGCTAAAGTAATAGTAACCGAATTAGCTTCTAATGTATTTCCTGCAACGTCTACAATATCCGCACAAGATACAATCATCGCAGGCTCATCGTTTTCTGTTACTGTTGGATTTGCTTCATTAACTGGAATGCCTTTGTTGTCGTAGTATGCTGACAAATCTCCGTTAATAGTAACTGCTTGACCTAATTCACATACAATAGAAGTACTTGCAACAACACAATCCGTAAAAGTTTGCTTTTTGCCGTCTAGGTAGTGAATCATAGAGCCTCTAGCAGGTGCTTGTGTGTTTGAATATGTGTAAGATTCTTGCGCGGGTGTTACTGAATCATAAGTTTCTAAATATCCACCAACTTGTAATAAGTCTGAAAATTCAGGTTTAATAGTGAAGTCAGTCCCCATTTCTCTTACTGTGTGAGTAATTGAAGCACCATCTAAAACAACTTTACATTTATCCACTAATGTTTCTCTGTATCCTAGCTTACCCGTAAGTCTTGAAATTTCTGTTGTTACAGGTTTAGGGCTTGGGATTAACGCTTCTGTAGTTTCTAAAAAGTCTGTAACCGTCGGAAGAACTGCCCCAACTTTAAGAAGTATCAGGGATTTTCTAGTTAATACGTCTGCCATGTGTTTTCCTTTAATTAAAATTTCTCTTATTATAGCATAATTGTTACCGTTGGTTACAGTATTTTAATTTCTTTGATAAATGTTTTAAAAAAGTTGCTTTTTTGTTGTGGGGTTTGTGTATAGTTGGGTATTAAAATAAAAGGAAAGAAAAATGGAAAAATTATCTATTGCGTTAATGTGGATTATTGGTATATTTGCACTTGTAGCACCTTGGGCTTATCACATCGTTTATTGTTTTCAACAAAAAGAATATATATTGCTTTTGCTAGTAGGAACTGTTATCCCTCCTATTGGATGGCTTCATGGTTCAGGTGCATTTTTTTGGTTGGTGGTAGTCTAACTCCGCTTAACTAAAAACGACAAACTACAAGCCCATATTTTCCCGTCTAAATCTTCGGGAGGGTGTGGGATTCCTAATTCAAGCCTAATATTATTACTCAACTCTTTACAATCTAGCATTTCTGTAATATCATCAGCTAGTTTTTTAACGCAGTCTTTCTATATGTAGAAAAGCAAGTTACTTTATACTCCCCAACTTCTTCTACTCTACCCCTTGTAGTTCCGTTTAGCCCTATTACTTTTCGTTTAATCGGATTGAATCGACATTGTATCCATTCTCTATAATCTCCCGTAGGCTCCGTGAATGTTGCGTCTGCTAAATTAATCATGTTTTTATCAGGATATTGGTCGATAACGTAATCGTCAAGAGTTGCGGAAATTAATTGTAAGCTCATTTGTAACCTTTCGTAACTAGCGGGTGTGTTTTTAGTTTTATTATAGCTGAATTGTTGTGTTTTTGTGAAATATAGTGTAATATTAAAAGAAACAAAGGGTTAAAAATGAAAAAAGAATTATTTGTAGAAATTTTAGGCACTGATACTTCTGATATACTTTATGATGAGTACGAGGTTGTTATTGAAGAAGAAATTGTATATCTAAGAAATAAGTTTACTTTTTATGACCACGAGGAAATGTGTCTTTATAGGTTAGCACATATGTGTAAAGAGTGGGCTAAAGAAAATGATTTTATTTTATCTAGTGGACTAATAGCAAGATGTGATGATTCGTATTGTGAAATTTTTAACAGATGGGAGTTTAAAGATATAGGTGAGCATACGACTAATGCACGAACAGAACCAGAAGCAGTTTTTTTAGAGCTTGCGAGTGGATTTTAGAGAATAAAAATTAAATCTTATCCAACCTCTCCTGCAAAAGTTCAGAATAAAAAAGTATAGTAGGGTCAATCCCTGCTGTGTTTTGTTCGCTTCCGTATAGTTTACCATCAACTTTTATTCGTTCGCTTAGTGCAATCGTGGCGTAAGTAGCCGTATTTTCTATTTTGTAGCCGTCGTCTGTCTTTTTAACTGGACTCCACGAGCTTTCAAATTTCCCGTATCAACTGGTGTTAATTTAACTAATGCACTTCTTAGTTCAATCGCAATGGATAAGATTATATCGTCTTTCTTATTTAGAATGTCGTTAAATTCGTCTAATACTTGTCCCATTAGTTAGCCCCGACTAATTCGTACAAAATGTCTGTTTGCTGAATATTCACAGTAGAAATATAAATTATCTCGTATTCTTTGTCTTTGTAAATAATCGTGTTATCTTCTTTATTGAATGGAATATCCGTGTAAAACTTAAAGTTCTTAACTCTTTTTCCGACTATATTTCCGCCCATTGAATCTTGTAAGGCTTTTTGATCGTTTAGAGATGTGTCTTTAATGAAAGTCCAAATATTATCACTAAAAGTCGGTGTGCCTTTGTTGTTTCGTGGGTCTAAAGAATCATAAGTGGGGTCGCCTATTTGTATATCTTGGCTTTTGGTTTTAAGCATAATCGGGCTTCCGTTTTCTTTGAATTCTTTTTGTATGTCGGCTATTGCTTCTTTTGCGTCATTCATTTTGTAACCTTTGGTAACTTTGGGTTTATTTTATTTCTAATTATATCTTATTTTCTTGTGTTTTGGGAATTGGTGTGTTATGATTGGGGTAATAAAAAATAAAGGATTGATATGAAAATTGTTTTTAAATAAATGCTTCGGAGGATATAGCCTAAGTGAGGAGGCTTATAAACATTTGGGGCTAGTGTGGGATAACTTCGGGTTTGAATTTGATAACGACCGAACAAATGAAAAGCTAATTAAATGTATAGAAGAGCTAGGAGACAAGGCTAATGGGTCATGTGCATATTTAGAAATAGTGGAAATTCCTGACGATGCAGAGTATTATATAGATAACTATGATGGCATTGAAACAGCAAAAGAATATCATAGGTCGTGGTAATCAAGCCCTCACAAACTCAAAAGCACCACTAGACTTGTAGGCATATTGTTTTAAAATTTGAGTAACAATATCGGGGAAAGAATTTGTGCTTCTTTTTTTGCCTTTAAAGTATTTTTTCGTGATTGTGCCTTTGTCGATTGTTTTTTCTTGTAGTGATGTTGCTTCGTCATTGTTGTTGAGCATGTCAAGACCAATAGAATAATTAACTAGGTAACAAGTAGCGATTTGTAAATCTTCTTCTAGTGGTTTCGGGTAGCGTTATTTTTTTGTTTGATTAATGTCGTTGCCTGCTTAATGTATATTTCTTTGTCAGTAGGAGTTAAGGCATCGTAGGCTGTTCTTTGTGAGCTTGGTACGTTTTCAGCTAGGAATGTATCACAAAAGGTTATATCTGTAAATGCGTTCCAGTCTTCGGTAGGATAAAGTATAATCATGTTTTCCCTTTTAATCTTAATAATGCCCTCGTTCGCTAGAGGACACTATAAAATTAAGCTTCTTTGGCTTCTGTTGCTTTAGGCTTAGTTTTTGGCTTAGGCTTAGGTTTTAAGTGCTTACAGTTTTTAGCTTCTGTTGCACTTGAAAAAGCGTTACCACAAACCGTACACATGTAAGGAGTCATTTAAACTCCTTAGTGTACTAATTGTTTGATATAAACGTCTAGCGTTCCAGTTGCTCCCGCATCGTCTGTAATTGCCACGGCTTTATACCATAAAGGATTCTCAGGAGTAATAATATACGATCCTAATACCGTTCCTGCTGGAATTGCACCACTTCCACCTGTTGCAGTAAGTCCGAATAAAGTTGCTACATCCGTGAAAGACCCGCCCTCTGTGTCAGAACCTGCGATTTTAACTGTAATAATCTTTGTGTCTGCTACTGCGATAGCTGTTTTAGCTACTGCTATAATCTCTAATTGACCGTTAGTCCCACCAATTAAATTAGCGCCACCAGTTGTAGTAGTGTTTGCAGGTACCGTTGTATCTTGAAAAAGATAATCTTGTGCTGATTTTAAATCTTCTGAAATTTTACCGATTGCCATTTTTTCTCCTTATGGTAATACTACGTTTGCTTCTGTACCGTTTAAGAAGTTGTACGAAGTTACGATTGGTGTTCCGTTCCAAGTAATAATTCTTCTATCGATACCCGAATCAGAGTTAAATACTTGTAGTGAACTTGCTTTTTGTTCAAATAAGTAAGCCAAAATGTAAGGGTGCATATATAAAACAGTTGAAGTGTTTTGTCTTGCATCAATTAACATTCTGTCGATTTGTGCGCCCGTTGGTTTCTTGTCATTAACTAAATCAATATTAACTAATGCAGAAATGTATCTACTGTTTGCAGTTTGAATACCTAATGTAGATTTATATCTAACACCGTAACCAAGAATAGTTTTGTTATTGATTGTTTTTTCAAATAAGTTACCACCGTTGATTGGCTGAACGTCAAACATTTTCCCATCACCGTAGCCAGTTGGATCATACAAACCAGTCATTTCTCCTGCTGTCCATGTTACTGCTACGATTGAAAAGTTAACATTTGCAGAACCACCGATTGAAGTCGCTTTACCTTGCTCGATTGCATATGCTCTTAAGTTGTTATATAAAACAGATTTTTCTAAATCTTCACCTGTTTTTTTCATAATTAACGGCTCTTTAGATGCGAAATAAGAAGATGCTCCACCAAATTTCATAGCCTTATCTTCTCCAACGAAGATAGTCCCACCTAAGATAGATAAGTCTTTTTGTTTTAATTCCGAATTGGCATCAATTGTTGGTAATTCATCGTCAATATCAATTAATCCTGCACCTGTTACGTCTGTAACTTCTTCAAATAAGTTATGAAAACCATGTGAAGATGGTTGCATAGGCATACCTGCAACAATTGGAGCTTCTTCTAGTAAAGAATCTACCATTTGAGGTTGCTTCGTTGCTTGTGCAATAGCTAACTCTCTAAAAATTTTATTAACTGCCATTTTATCTCCTTGTTTTAGTTAAAACCCATATCTTTATATTGGTCTTTTGGGTCTACCGCTGTTGTATTTGTACCGCTATTGCCTTGACTTCCGCCACCACTTGCAGTTGTTGCACTAAATAAGTGTGGGCTTGTAGTCTTGATTTCTGCAAATACTGCGTCAAAGTCTGCTACTACTCCGTTAATGTATTTTGTCGAGCCGTCTTCATTCTTAAAGATTGGCTTATTGTTATCATCATAAGACATTACTGCTCTTAATCTGTTTTCTACATCTACCCTCGCACTTGGAACAACGCTCTCATGTGTTGAGTATTTAGAGATAATGTCTTTCGTGTTCATATCTCTTTGGTAATCTGTAAACTTGCCTTGTAGTTGCTCAAACTCTCCGTTTTTTGCCTTCTAGCATGCTCTTTAAGTTGTTGATTTCGGCAAGTGTTGCCTCATCACTTGAACCTTTTTTCAACTTCCCTAAAGCTTCACTTAGACTATCTTCGTTTAACTGCTCGATTCCTAGTGTAGTTTTAACTAAACTATTGCCTTGCTTAAACTTGTCTAAATCTCCTTTAAGGTTATTAATCAAAGTTTCATTCTTATTAATTGTCTGTACGTTTGTATCTGTCGTTTCTTTTACAGTATTAATAAAGTTAACTGCTTGTTCATTGTCTGCGACTAATGCTAAAAGCTCTTCAAAATTCATTTTCTTTCCTCTCTGAGTAAAATTTAATTAATTATAGCATATTTTGGGTCGTTTGGTAACAGTAGTATTAATTTATTGTTAAAAGTTTGCTAATTAGTAGTATTTTTGTTTGGGTTTTGTTATAGTTGGGGGTAGAAAAACAATTAAAGGATTAAAAATGGATAAGAAAATTTAGAATATGTTTATTTGCAAGACCACAGAAGAGAATTATAAAAAGTTGGTTGAAGTAGTTTTTGAAAAATCAACTTTTCTCGTTGGATGGGAAGCTCTTGGAACAAAATGGGGTTATATAGCAATATCGGATCAATGTAGAATAATGTGGGGTGTAACAAAAGAATATATAGAAGAGCATCCCGAATACAAGGAAATTCACCTAGTAGATGGAGAGTTTGAATTTGTAGCAGATGAGCAAAAACAAGAATGTCAATTCGCTAAGTATGGGTTTGAAGTGCCAGAGTTTGAGGGAGAAATATTAAAAGAATTAAGCGACCATAATGGCAAGAAGTATTTTATTGGCTATTCAATTGACGTGAGAAAGGGGTTAAGTTATCCCTATCCTAAGACATGGACAGAGGATGGGAAATGCTTTAATGATGATGATATTAAATTAGATGGCTTTGACCTGACACCAATTAAAAAAACCGTGGTACGAAGACGAGAGTAATTTTCCTAAGGCTATGGTAGATGATTCTAGAAACAGTAAAAGATTTTTTCTTTCTCATAATAAAGAAAACTATTTGTATGCTGTAAGCTGTGGTCAAAGGCATGCACAAAAGAAGAAGTACTAAGTTTATTTAAGGAAGAAAAATGAAAAATGCAATTATTAGCTTTTTTGTAACATTATTGATAACTACAGTTTTTGTTTTTTTCTCGATGAAATTATGGGTAGAGAAATTAGGAGTCTAGGTTTGCTAGATGTAATTATTTTGTATTTTCTTATAGATATAAAAATTAAATTTAAGTAAAAAGGAAGACAAGTGAAAAAATTAACACTATTAATCCTCTTAGCAAATTTCGCATTTGCAGGGGGAGTTGTTCGAAAACTGGACGGCTAAAAATGAAACTAAGTTTTATTATTTTGTAGGGCTTCAAGCGCTAGACGTTGCCTCGACTAGATATGCAATTAATCGAGGTGGTACGGAAATGAATCCACTGCTAGGAAAGAATCCAAGTACGGAAAAGCTATTGTTATCTAAAGCGGTTATGGTTCCTTTAATGTATGGACTATTGAGTTTGCAGGATAACGAATCAAGAAGCACGGTTTTAAACTGGACTAATATTTTTTATGTTGGTGTGGTGGGTAATAAATGTTATGGTTGGGGCTAAGATTAAATTTTAAGGAGAAGATAATGGAGTATTTAGTTTTGCAAGAGCATTTTATAGGTGACTTAATAGAACAAGTCAATAGCTATATAGATTCAGGCTGGGAACCTTTAGGTGGCGTATCTTTTGTTTCCAATCTTGACGGAATAATTATATATGCACAAGCAATGATTTTAAGGAGAAGAATGTGAAGAAGATAAAAGAAATAGAATTAATACCTAGATGGAATTATGATATAAAAGTGATTTTTGAGGATGGATCAAGTACCGTTATTCAGGATATTGCTTTTAAGCAGGGTCAAACACCTTGCAGTGATGATTTTAAAGGAATGACTTTAAGTGATTTAGATACATGGCTAAAATATAATACTGAACAAACAGACTAGCTTTTAACCACATCAAATAAAGAGGCTTGATACTGTTTCAAGTCTTTCTTTCTATTCCCTACTACATCAGGCAAACTGTTAATTTTATAAATACCTTTTTTGTACAAGTCATATTTTTTATTACCTAGTACGCTTCTTTGGAATGTTGCGGATTGTTTATCAAACCAAATCGGGTATCTTTCTTGCGGTATTGCTCCATCTTGTGAGGCTCTTAACTGGTCGCTGTCTTCTGTTCTAGGCACTAACTGACTTCTACAATTTCCGTGCAATATAGGCTTAAATCCTTGCGGTATCTCGTCGATACTCATGTAGTTTTTCTACCATCTAAGCTTCTGCATATTGGGCTAGTGCCACCATCAAGTACAGAAACGTGTTCATAATATTTAATTAGCCCTCTACTCTCTAGCTCTTTGTATCCTTGATAATTTCCCTCATTCTTGGAATCCGTAACTACACTAAAAACATTGCTCTTTACTTGCCCTTTAGATAAAGCATTTGATTTAACCCCATATTGTTTTATAATCTGCGCAGGTGTTAATCCTTGCGCAACTCCACCCGCCAAAGTTACTTTTAATTGTCTTGCGTGATTTTCTTCTGTAAGCTTGAACAAATCTTTGAATGTATATTCTGTTGCTTGTTTTGTCTTTTCGTTAAAACTCATTTGAATAGGTCTAGTTGTTTTAATTAGATCGTCAACCGCACCTTTAGGCAATGAAGTAGCCAAAGAGGAATACCCCAAGACTGCGTTCATATTAATTTCTGCTATTGCTATGCTTTCCTCTTGCATTGAAGCGAACAACCCGCCGTATGCGTTGCCTATTTCTGCATCAATTAATCTTTTGATTTCATTTAGCTTTCCTTGAGTCCATACGCCCTTAGTCTTAAGGATATTTCTTTCGATTGTATTATTTGCTAAGAATAAAGCTTGAAGTAAATCATCATAGCCTTGCGACTGATATTGTTCTAATAGTGTAGCGCTTGCAAGGTTTATATCGTATATGCTAGGCATTATCGTCCTTGTTGTGATAACTATATAGTCTTTCCATAGATTGCTCAAATATGTAGCCGTATAAATATGCGTAAGGCTCATCATTTTCTGTATCATATAAAATGCCGTGCTTTAAAAATACTCTACTGCAAACATGTACAACCTCATGGGCTAGGATTCCTGTATTATTTTGGAAAACTCCTAACATTACAATTAAATATCCGTTTTTTATCCGTATAGTGATTTACAAACCCCATCACAGTCAAGTTCTGCTTTTCCTATATGTTTTTCGTGATGTTTAATAAAATCTTCTTCTCTAAAAAATACTTTTATATCTGCTTTATATAATGGTAATGCAAATGTGTTTTTTTTCATTCTTTACCTTTTAT
>JAXDRA010000727.1:0-10601 GCA_034190875.2 Urechis unicinctus
GTAGTGTGAGTGTTTGTGAGTGGAATGTCAGAATTTAGATTGCACTCTAAAGAAAGTGTGAATGAATGCCCTTTACTTCTGCATATACAAATTGTCCAATAAGCTGTTGAGTCAGTTGTCCTATGGTCCTAATATGAGTGTAGGGGTTGTTGTTTGTAAACATCTTCATATACGAATTGGAATACGTAGCTGCACCGTTCCCTTGCCCTCTGTCTTTGCTACGAACATACCTCATCCAATGTCTGTGAGTTTATGGGGGTATGGGTAAGATCTGCTTTTTGCATCGCACGAGAGACCCCTTCCACCAATAATTTACCGTTTTTCCTAAGAGCGTGCTATTATATGTCCGTACATGTTCTTTCAAAACAAGCGACCAATCATGATAGCGCCTCTTCTTTTCTTCTGGAAGCACATCATCGTTCCAACGAGAACTAGCCGCTCCAGGTCGTGGGGAGTACATGGCAATATAGGCCATGTTGTACTTAAATTCATCATGGCCTGCTTGGTGTTTTCAAACTGCTCTTCACTCTCTCCACAAAAACCCACAATAATATCGGTGAAGAGTGTTGCATCTGGTAGTATCTCTTTTATATCCTTTACCACACTATGATACCTATTCATACTGTGATTACGATTCATGCGCATGAGTAGCTTATCATCCCCACTTTGAAGGGGCAGATGTATTTGTTTTGCAAGGGCTGGATAACGTGCTATGGCTTCTAATACATCTCTTCCCATATCTCTAGGATGAGGGAGGTAAAATATACCCAGCACTCATGTGCGAGTTCTTCTGCCATATTTCCTATTCGTTCTAATAACTGAGCAAAGGTTATTTCTTTACCCTCAGTATCTAGCCCATAGCTGTTCACATTCTGGGCCTAGTAGGGTAATAGATTTATAGCCCTTGTGCATAAGCATATAGACTTCTTGCCAATATTTCACTAGAGGCACGAGAGACTTCTCGTCCACGTGTGTAGGGTACTGCACAAAAGGTACAAAATTTGTCGCATCCATTTTGAATGGTTACATATGCATCAAAAGAAGAAGAATAGGAAGGGGCTATTTGCCAAAATCCTCGTGCAAGACTATCTTCTTTCTCCTCTGTGTTCAGAGGGAGCTTATTGTTGTTTCTGTATCGGATTGGGTTAGTATGGAGGTGTTTGAATGTATGCGTGGGGAATTTATGTGAGCATCTGTATTGTATGCGGTATTAAATGGATGACTTACTCCATACTGAGATAGCATATCCGCAAAGCTGTGGGAGTTCATTGATAGAAAATAACATATCAAATTTCTTTAGAAATTTTTCCTGTCTGTTGGCAATATACACCCAGAGACAAAAGGTAATAAGTGATTTTTTCTTTTTCCCACCCATCCCATTTGTGTGTATAAGAGTATATCTTATCTATGGCCTTTTGTCTTACAGAACAGGCCATTACCCCTAGTAGATCAGCATTCTTCCTTATTGGTTTCTATGAAACCCATATTAGTGAGTACTGTTTTTACTCGTTCACTATCGGATATGTTCATCTGACATCCAAGACTGATATATGAAATTTCATTAGAAGTAGACCTCGGCCTTTATATATTCAGGATTTCACCTCATTTTGTTGGAGTATATCAAAAACCTCATAGATCATATCGCAGCTTCCACAGAGAAAATATACCCCATCTTTATCTATGGGATTATTTCGCAAATAATCACTCACTCTTCCAAAGTAGGTTGCGTCTTTATGCTCTTTGGAGAGGCAGGGGACATAGCTAATATGAGGAGTGTCAAATACCGTTGACTCGTAGAGATCATCATTTTTTTGTACACCATGCAATACGGTGAAGGGTAGTGTGGGATAGCTCAAGGCGAAGCAGTGGAAGGGGAGCGATTCCCGTACCAGTGGCAATCATATACAATGGCTTATCAAGCTCATGGTCTTCTATGGTGAAGAGCCAAAGGGACCTTCTACTTTTTATAGAATCCCCGTGAGAGAGATGTTTTAATTCCTTTGATACAAGCCCTTCTTGTACCTCTTTCACTAGAATTTCAAGAAAGTCGTCCTTATCTCCAGAGTAGACGGAGTATTCTCTCATATTAAGATCGTTTTTTTGGCCCTACACTGATGTGTTGACCTGGAATGAATTTTCATATTTTCCACGAGAAAAGCGTAATACATAGGTGTTGTTAGTGAGAAGTCGTAGTTCATGCACTGTATGTACCATGGTATTCGTAATGTTTGAAAGGCGTGTTGTTGTGTCATAAGTAATTGAATATCCCCCCCCCACGCACACTTCATGCTCAAAATTGTTATGAGTAAGGTTTATATCATAAATTATAGTATAAAGTCCAAAAATATCTATGATATTGTGCTACAATCTAGATAATATTTATTGTTTTTTGATACTATAGTATATAGAGGTTAGGAATTTATATGTATAACATACACCATGCAAAAAAAATCATTTGTTGTGTTCTTCTCATTTTTTTGACGATTACTACGATTATCTCAGAGATATAGAGGTAGAATCTTCTCAAGATATAGAGGTAGAATCTTCTCAAGATATAGAGGTAGAATCTTCTCAAGATATAGAGTAGCATCTTCTCAAGATGCAGAGGCAGAAAAACCCCTGTGGATACAGAAAAAGATACTCCACTTACGACAAGGCAAGAAATATTTCATAATTATATGATGACTACTGGCACATGGCTTACTGCGGTTGGTGCGGGGAGTTTTGTTATCGGATTGGGCGCCGCTGCCATAAATTTAGCACTGGACGATGATAACTCCTTGATACGCTGGAACACCCCTTTTGGCGTATATATGATTCATTTATGTTTATGGGATTAGCTGGGGCAGGAATGGGAAGTGCCCCTGTTGGTTATGGGAGATAGTTATGATTACAACGATGTATCCGAAGAGGCCTTTGCAGCATGGAAGAAGCGATCTTTATGGACTGGTATTATAGGTGTGAGTGTTGGGGCTATCGTAACCGCATTGGGAATATCCTTAGTTGATATTAATCATCTCGATCCCTATGATTATCCACCATACAATCCTTCTCGTCTGAGCATAGGGCTAGGGGACTGGAGCGTTTTCCTTCGGATTGTCCACTCTCATCGTGGGAATATTTGGCAAGAGGATTATATAGCTCATTGCATACTATATGGTATGTGTTTGAATGTATTTTTTTTTAGTCTCTGCAAAATCTACTTTGATTTGAATGTTTTTTGTCTCTTAGTGGTGTTACCAGCCCAGGTGAGTTTTTTACACGTTTAAGATGTTTTACCTCGGTATAATAGACATCCACATGTTTTTCATTTTTTGCCTTGCTGTATAGGGCTGCTATTTGCCCACACCGCCATGAGTAGCTCTAGGGGGATGGTTTTATTTTTTTTGACTGCGAATAAATACATATGCTCCACTATATCCTCTTATATGCATCCACATATCATTGCCTCTGGTGTATTCTCCTTAGTAGGGTGTCGTTTCTTTTACATTACGCCCCACTATATTGTATAAAGCCCATCCTTAAAAGAGAGCCCAGGATATATGTTCTTTGTTATCTTCTGTGCTTGTGCTCGTTGTTGTTGTCTGTCGCAGTGTTAGAAAACAATAACACTTTTTGGGATTCATTGAGGTGTATATTCCCTTCTTGTACTTGTGTGCTGATGTCGTGGAGTACAGATCTTCTTTTCTCATTTTTTTTAGTTGTATGTGGAGCTTATCATCTGCATTTTTTTTAATTTTCTCGCTTGGTTGAAATAGTGATGTGCATTATCCACCGGGCTCTTTAGTGGATCTAGGGGGATCATCAGCTCTTCACTATTGTATGGCCTCGTTTTTTATAGAGAGTTGTAACCATGCATCTCCCTTTGCTATGGTATGTAGGTTAGCTAGAATACTATTGCCGTATTCTCAAACTCTTTGTGTCTCTTTTGCGTTTCTATCTGTTCTAGTACTTTTTTCTTTCTGATGGCTATTGCCTGTTTTTGTTTTTCTAATCCTTTGTATATTTTTTGTTCTTGACTTTCTTGATAGTCATCTTTGAGCTTTTCCTTATAGTGATGTTCTATGTATTCATTAAATGAACTGTAGCCCTCCCATGATCTTATTTGTACCTTACGATGCCTTTCTGATTGTAGTTTTTCCTGTGATGGTGGGGTTGGTATAAAGGTGTGCCCTGCCATAAGTGATTGATGAGGTCTCCTAAAGGCAAGGTCTATGATGACATCTTGTTCATCGGTAAGAATGATATTAGCTTGATTGCTCCATAGTTTTAAGTACATGTGTAGGGTTTGTAGTTTTCCCCTCTATTTTTCGCTGTAAGATAATTTTCACAATCCTGTCTTGATCTAGATGGATTATGCGTTGTATTCGCATTCCTACGATTCTAGAATGGAGTAACTGCTGAAATCGTTGTGCCTTAGGACTTTTGTTTGCGCCAGTGTTACTTGGTATAGTCGTACTGCAGAGTGTTCCAGGTGAACAAAAAAAATAATGAATACTTTTTTGATGTTTTTCCATCGTGTGTAAACACTGGTGGAGTATAAATTTCCATGAATAGGGTTCTGGGATTTGGTTGTAGTATTTTTTGTATGCGAGCATTCGGAAAATCTGTAGGTCCAGAATTCCCTGCAAATGATAGTTCAGATAAGATTTAATCTATTTCTTTCCAGTTTAAAGACATACTATATACATTATAGGGGATAATCGTGTTGTTCAATCCACCATTTTCTACAATCGGCACAGAGAAAAAAGGAGCCCAAGACACATATCATATATTTATTGTTTCGTTTTTTGGAAAACTCCTTTGCAGATGATATTGCCTCTTCTTCATTTTTTATTATTTCTATATCAGAAAAGTGAGAGCCAAGTGCCTCATATAAATTTCTGGAGAGCTTTCCCTAAATGTCCCTGCCTTGGTAACTATGATTTTTTTGATAATATACCCATATTCCAGTACCACCTGTGAAATACGTTCATGGTCTTTATTGGACGAGAGGGCTATAACTAGGCAAATTTCTTTGGAAAGAGAATATATACATTCAAAGGTATTGAGCATGGAATGTTCTGTGTGAGCCCCATCTAAATAGAGTGATGGACTGTTGGGGGCTTGTAGCAGTTCCGAGCGACAGTATGGCTGTATCCCTGTGTGATATGTATGTTTTTTCTGGGGAGGTAGACTGAGGAGATTGTGCATGGATACATCGGCAAGAATCTGATTGGCAACAAGGGCGGGGGATAGAGATGGGGAAATCTACAATAATCCCGTTCCAATGCTCTTGTAATGATTGTGAATGAGTGAGGAAGGTCTGCATATCTTTAGTTTCTGGTATGCGTAGTACTTTTGCGGTGATGCCCTTGGTACTCCTTTGCATGATGTCTATTTGTAGGAGGTTGGGCATATAATAAAGGGGGCAGACTTTTCCACACTGATTTGGGCCAATATTTGTAGGGCTTCTTTGTATATTTGCGTTCCTACCCATACTGGAGTATTATTCTTAATAATCCCCGCCTTTTCATTTGCAATGAGTGCGATGGTCTCTCCCAATATTTCTGAATGTTCTTTTTCTATGGCAGTGATAATACATAATGAGGGTTTAAGAAAATTAGTGGTATCATAGAGGCCACCTATTCCCACTTCAAACACCGCATACTCCACCCCCTGTGCGCTAAATTCTAGGCATGCTATTGCGGTAAAATTTCAAACATAGTAAGGGAGAGTTCATGCTCTGTATGAGTGAATAGATATGATTTATCCATTTGAGAAGATGTGCGTCAGAAATGGGGATGTTGTTAATGCGTATACGTTCATTATAACTATGGATATGGGGAGAGGTAAATAATCCTATTTTTTTTCTTATGAGATTGAAGGATATAGGCTACGGCAAAGGAGGTTGAGGTCTTTCCTTGGAGCCAGTGATGTGGATTGCCTTGAATGTTTCATGAGGATTATTCAATATTCCATAATCTTATAAATGCGCGTAAGTTTTTCTGCCTTCTTTGCTTTTTTGCGTATGGTACTGGGAACTTTGTTTATCCACTTTAGGGCAAGTGGGAGACTGGTAAAAAAAATTGCGTGTATCAGTCATGATTTGAGTGTGGCTTTCCTGGCATTCGCTTTTCTAATGCGGCATTATGGTAATGGAAACCCTCGTATTGAGCGAGTTCTTGTACATGAGGAGACATTTTCTCTCTTCCCCTAGTGGTAATCTTTACTATAGAGTGCTTTTTGGTGAAATCGGATACCGATACGGGGAGTATGTGTGTGCCATACCACCTGTAGGAATGACTGCATTTGCTCCAGCGGCATAGTTAGCAAAGACTAAAAGGGGTGTTGGGACCTAATAGTATCTCACCGGCATTGGTAATGACCGCTGCAATGGCAGAGGGCTTGTCTGAGTGTATCATCAAATGTTCTGGTGCTATCTTATTGCTTATTTCTATAGAGGCATCCTCACTGTCGGTAATAATAATACTCCCATATTTAGAGAATACTTCGTGTAATATCTTTTGTTGGGCAGGGGGGGCATCTGTTACTATTCTAGAGAGATGCTTTGCTATTTGGTGCGCATATTCTTTTTTATGAGTGAGGACCAAAGCCATAGAATCTGAGCCATGTTTCTGCTTCTATACATAAATCATATGCAACTAATTCTGGATGAGTACTCCCATCTGCAATAATTAGGGCTCTGAGGGACCTGCAGGTAACCCCACATCCACAAAAATTACTCACATATCGCTTGGCGGCGCTCACAAATGCGCTACCAGGCCCTATGATTTTTATAACAGGAGCAATAGATTTTGTGCCAAAGGCGAGTGCGTGCGGCAATGGATTGCGCACCACCTACCTTATATATTTCGTGTATCTGGCACAGCTTGGCCGCATAAAGGCATGCAGGATCTATGGTACCATCGGGGAGAGGAGGAGGGTCACCATAACTCGTCTAGGTACATTGGCGATGAGCGCAGGTACTGCCAGCATATATACCATAGAAGGAAAACTGCCTTTTCCCCTGGGGATATACATCCCCACAGAGTCTATGGGGGTGGTGCGTTCTCCAATGAATACTCCTTGAGCAACTTCAAAGAAAGGATTAGTTTTCTTTAGTGGAGTTAAACTATGATAGTTATAAATATTTTTAAATGAAAAGGTAATTGCCTTTTTGAGTCCATCGGAAAGTAATTCCTCCGCAGCGGTAATTTCCGATTGAGTAACCTTTAAGCCAGAACGTTTCATTGTAACGTTATCGAATTTTTTATTAAAGGCAAGGAGTGCGGTATCACCTTCTTTTTGACTTTTTCTATAATGGGAATAGTTTTCTTATAATATTGTTCTATATCGATTTGCGATCTATACAGTAAGGAAAGTTTTTTCTCCTTATTGAGGGATTGCCACGTTTTAGGTTTTATTGTATATTTCATATAATAAGTATAGCATATAAAAATATCATTCATGGTATACTGGTATATAAGAATATGTAAGGAGAGTTTTATGAAGTCAGTAATACAAGCTAAAATAATGAAGAATATATGCGTCACTGCACATCCAACGGGGTGTGAAAAATCGGTGCAATCTCAAATAGAATATGTAAAAAATATGGGAAACTCAGCGATGGACCTAAGAATGTGCTACTTATTGGCGGTTCTGCGGGGTATGGGTTGGGAACTAGAATTGCAACTGCCTATGGATATGGTGCAAAAACGCTAAATGTTGCGTATGAATCTCCTGCAATGGAAGAAAAAAAACGTCCTGCAACAGTAGGTTGGTATAATACCCATGCCTTTGAGAAACAAGCCAAGGCAGATGGACTATGGGCAAAATCTATATTTGGAGATGCCTTTAGTGATGAAATAAAACAACAAGCAATAGAAAAATAAAAGCAGAGCTAGGAAAAGTGGATCTAGTAATTTATAGTCTTGCCTCGGGAAGAGAAAAAGACCCTAAAACAGAAGAATTATACGCCTCTGTTCTCAAACCCATAGGGAAATCTTTTTACCGGAAAAACTATAGATGTAGTGACTGGAAAGACAACAGATGTAACGATAGAGCCAGTAAAGGACGATGCAGAAATACAAAATACCATCAAGGTCATGGGGGGAGAAGATTGGCAGCTATGGATAGATGCACTATTAGAAGCCGATGTATTAGCAGAAAATTCAGCTACTGTTGCATATTCGTATATTGGTCCTCAACTTACTTTTCCACTCTATAGAAGTGGTACTATAGGCAAGGCAAAAGAAGACTTAGAAGCAGTAGCGCATAAAATAGATAGTACTATGCAATCTAAGAATATAGGTCGTGCCTATGTATCTGTGAATAAGGCCCTTAGTTACTCGTGCGAGCATGGTTATCCCCGTAGTGCCACTATATCTTTCTTTACTATATAAGATCATGAAAGCGAAAAACATACATGAGAACTGCATACAGCAGATGTATAGACTCTGTAAAGACAAAGCTTTATAATGGTAAGGGTGTTTATCACCGATGCAGAGCAGAGAATACGTTTAGATGATTGGGGAAATGCGCAATGATGTGCAAGAAGAAATTAATAAGGTATGGGATTTTGTGACAGAGGACAATATTACTCAGATAGCAGACTACGATGGCTTTCGTCAAGAGTTTTACCAACTACATGGCTTCGAATGGGATGGAGTTTAATTACTCCGAGGAAGTAGAACTTTAAATATCTATGCTTTTAGAAGGTTTTGTATTGGGGACTAGTGGGTCTCTGCCCTTACCCCATCGACATTTGAGCTCTGTAATGATACGAAGAGAGGGCGAAGAATTTCTCTTTGATTGTGGAGAAGGGATGCAAGTGAGTCTTAGGAGCATGCACATCCGTTGAAGAAGAATCTACGGGTAATATGTATTTCTCATTCTCATGCAGACCATGTTACTGGTTTGCCAGGATTTCTCATGCTCTCATCTCAGGTAAAAAGAGAAATTCCACTTATTATTATCTGTCCTAAGGCAGTAAAGAGAATATATAGAACTCACTAAAAAGCATTTAGGCATGTATCTCAAACTATGAGATACAATATATACTACTAGATGATATAGATACTCATGCGGTAGTATATAAAGATGAGATGGGTGAATACGAGGTTCAGGCCTTTGCTGGGTATCATACGCGTAATGTATGGGGATTTGTATTGTTGGAGTATGAACGTCCGGGGCGATTTAACCCCGCACGAGCCCAAGAGTTGCAAATTCCTATGGGCCCCCTGTGGGCGAAATTGCAGCATGGTAAGTCCATAACCCTACAAAATAATAAGACGATTAACCCTAGAGATGTCTTAGGAGAATCACGAGTAGGCAGAAAAGTAGTATATGTAACAGATACTAGGCCAAAAAGAACATTGTAGCAAACTTAGCAGATGCAGATATGGTATTCTGTGAGGGCAATGTTTAAGCACTTCCATTTGGATCAGGCGCACGCTAAACGTCACATGACTGGAGTGGAGGCGGCAACCATGATGAAAGATGCAGGCGGAGTAAAACGTGCAGGCTTACTGCACTTTAGTCCTCGGTATTCACTTAAGGATATATACGAGATTGAAGCAGAAGCAAGGCAAGTGTTTAAAAATATTATTTGTTGTAAAGAGCAGTATACTACAATTATTCCATACGGTGATTGAGTATAGCAAGCTACATGTGTATTTGTTCAGAAATATTTTAATTTTTTTATAAAAAGGTAGCTTTTTTTTTTTTTAAATGTTTTTATACTAAAAATGTATTTTTATATAAATAGGAGAAATTATGATTGAGTTCAAAAATGTATCGAAAAAGTTATGGATCTCTGTTGGCAACAAATAATGTAAATTTTTCTGTCAAATCAGGGGAAATCATAGGATTGTTAGGGGCAAATGGAGCTGGTAAGACCACCATTATGAAGATGATTACTGGCTATCATAATCCTCACGAAGGAGAGGTGACTGTCTGTGTGGGATCAATGTTATGGATAATCCAGTAGAAGCAAAGAAGCATATTGGATATTTACCAGAAACAAATCCCTTGTATGATGATCTTATGGTATATGAATACCTTGAGTTATTGCTCGTGCAAAGGGCATAGAAGCAAGTGGGGTTGTTCGTGCTATAAAACATGGTGGTAGAACAATGCTCTTTAGAAGAGTTTTATATATAAGCAAATCAGTGAACTTTCTAAGGGAATGCGTCAGAGGGTAGGGCTTGCACAAGCCATTATACATTCGCCAGAGGTATTAATATTGGATGAACCAACTTCGGGCTTAGATCCTAACCAAATAAAAGAAATTAGAGCGGTGATTTAAAAAAATGGGAGAATCAAAGATAGTAATATTATCTACTCACATTCTTCAGAAGTAGAAGCCATGTGCGATCGTATTCTTATTGTGGATAAGGGACAAATTATTGCAGAAGGTACTGCTCATGAGATTGCTGCCAGTATGAAGGGTGGTGATGTGTATGTAATCACATTGGCGGGTAAGGTTTCTAATAAGATTATAGATACGGTAGGGGCACTTTCTGGTATAACAGCACATGAGATAACCGTCAGTCATGATGACTATACAGAGATAAGCATCAACACTCACGCAGGAGAAATAGAGGGCGAACATATTTCGG
>JAXDRA010000733.1:0-10344 GCA_034190875.2 Urechis unicinctus
ATAACGATTTGAAGAACTTCGAATCACAAATATGACAAATCAAAAAAGGGGGCTTGTCCAGGATTTGCATCTAGGACCGCTTACACCCAAAGCAGAATCATAGCGCAAATTATCGTTCCAGTATTAGCATGAATTTGTCAGAATGATTGGTGATTGAATGTGTATTTCCTTCTTGTTCATGTGATACGTTACATCCAAAATGCAGCAGCAATTTTGAGCAAATGAAACGAGATCAATTTGTGTTGGCAGGACCTTTTACAAGGCATGTTATCTTGAAGGTATGCAATTAAAATTTCATTTGAATACTTTTGGAACCTAAATGTATAGACTTTTTGTCCGAATTCAGATTATGTTGGCCGCATTGTATAAGTGATTGCCTTCCCCAAAATTTCAGTTGGTACAATTGATATTTAATTGGCTATAACTGAAGTTGGATTGCTTTGAAATTGAAGATTGTACTAATTTCTGAAGAAAAAATATATTAACAATGGCAATCCATAACGATTAGCGAAAAGTATGCTACTTCGAATAGTGGTGATACAAAATTGGTTATGTAGGATGACGACGCTTATAGGTAATCACTCTGTGAGTGCGTGTAGAGAGCTTAGTCTTTCTTTAATAGTCGTCAGTTGGTATCACAGATGGGGGGGGGTATGTCGGAGGTGTGTGCCGATGAAACATTTTAAATGAAGTACTTTGGAAGGAAGGATGGAAAAATTGTTAACCCGGATTTCCCGTCTACAGACGTATGTACAAATAGCAGAACTCCCCAAAGTAGCAGAGGTTTTACATATGCGATAGGTGGGATTGGCTATTACTGAATGGTTATGTTGTGAATATCTACTAGAAGGGATTTATAATGTGGATAGGTGAAATCAGGGTAATGCCTATTTTCTAGATTAGGAACTAAGTATGCTTTTCGATCGTTGGTAACAAAAATGAAGCTCGTTAGACAAATGAACCCGGGACCTCTCAAAACGAAGCGATACAATCATGACCCCTAGGACCATCGAACCCATATTGCAGGAATATGGGCTGATTGTTTTCAATGTGAATGTGAATTCTAGTGCTATTCCTCTACAGATTAGTGATGTTGACAGATACAGTGTAAGAAACAATAGAAGACAAATGAAGCAGCAATAATGACCGTAAAACTGGATCAATTTGTGTTGGTCAGAACCTCTACAAGGCATGTGGTTTTCGAAGGTGTGATACAAAAAGGGGTCGTCATTTGAATGAAGACTTCGATACCCAAAAAAAGGAATCGAATTCATTTACACCTAGACCAACGGGACCGGGTAGCAAAATCAGTCGGATATTGGAATTGAGTCGAGAGGCGGGTGGGAAATGGAAATTCATATACAGCCTAGGCAATATGTTGACCGTTGTATTCTACCAACCAAAAGGAACAATGTAGCAGTGTATAAGACATAAAAATTGGAGGGCCTTGAATAGAACATTCCTTCATGCGCTTTCTAGAATAACAAACTAAGACCTTGAGTCATGTTTTCCAGTGACAGCACGGTTGGACAGGGTAATGGAGAAGGATGTGCGGTCAGTGGTTTTAATTCCCGTGTGTATATGGTCATATAAGAAAACCTCCACGGACAACCACAAAAAGAGACTGTAGGACGCATGTCTTATTTCAATAGACGTCCGATTGTAGTTAGAGAAAGCATGGAACCTTTAAGGCATTGCCAATAGAAAGTTCACCGTGAATTGCTCTTGAATTTTGATCAGCAAGGGATTTGCAACAAAAACAGGTGATGTCAAATAAAAGAGCATACGGCTATGCAATCCCCAATGTCGCAGAGGGCACATAAATAATGAAAGCTACCACTGAAGTTGATGAAAGGTATGGGAAAAGCTAGAATGGGATTCGATAAAGAGCGGTATAATACTTAATCCTAAAACCAGCCTAAAGCACTTATAATCACACAATAGGACAATCAAAAAAGGGGCTTGTCCAGGATATGCAAGGACGAACCGATACACGGAAACCCAACTGTTAGCGCCAAATTGTCGTCCATATTAGCAAAAAAAGGGCAAAATATTGTGATTTGATTTGTTTTCCTCTTGTCAATTTGATACTGTCCACCAAATGCAGCAGCAATGTGAGCCCATGAAGCACGAATGCATGGTGTTGGCCGGAGGCTTACATGCCATGGGTTATCTTGAAGAGAGGCAATTTAAAATTTTTGAATTTGGTTCACCTTTGTCAAACACAAAAAGTGTATTGTAGACTCTTTGTCCGAATTTTTGATTAAAGATTTTCGGCCCTCTGTCCATAAGTGTCATGCTTCCCCTGTATGTGATACCTCCCTCCCCCAATTCCCCCTCATCCCTCTTCTCCTCTCCCCCCCCCCCACCCACTCTATAACTGAAGTGAGTCCCCCCCCTCATCCTTTCCTTTCCCCGATCTCCCTCCCCCCCCCCACCCCCCCCCTCCACGCTAATCACCCCCCCCCCCCTTCTCCCCCCCCCCCCCCCCCCCCCCCCCCCCCCACCCCCCTCCCCCCTCCAAAGCTCCCCCCCCCCTGAAAGAGACTGACGACCCCCCTCCCCTCCCCCCCCCTCCTCCTCCCCCCCCACAAAAATCTCCCCCCCCTCCCCTCCCCCCCCCCCCTCTTTTAAAAACCCCTCCCCCCCCCCCTCCCCCCCTCATTTCCCCCCCCTCCTCACCCCCTCCCCCCCCCCTCTCCTCTCCCCCCCCCCTTTTCAACCCCCCCCCCCCCCTCTTTCCCCCCCGCACCAAAAAAAAAGGGGTCCCCCCCTCCCCTTCCCCCCTCTCCCCCCTTCCCCCCCCCCCCCACCCCCCCCCCCCCGGGCGGGGACACCCAAAGCCCCCCCCCCCCCTCCCCCCCCCCCCCAAAGCCTCCCCCCCCCCCCCCCCCCATCATAATATTGTCACCTCTTGTACCCCCCCCCCCCCCCTCCCCTCTTCCTCTCCTTGTTTCTTATTTTGTATACTGTTCTTTCAACCAAATGCAGCCCTCCTTCCCCCCCCCCCCCCCCCCCCCCCCATCTCCCCAAGCATTTCGCCTTCCAATCCCTCCCCCGAGAATCAGTTCCTCCCTTTTTCCCCCCCCCCCCTCTTCGGGGGGGGGTAAACGGAAGGCATTCCCCCCCCCCCCCCCTCCCCCCCCTTCCCCCCCCCCCCCTTCCTCCTTTTCCCCCTCCCTAATGTATAGAAACTTTTTTTTTGGTCCTTTCTTTGTTTTTGTTCTCCCCAATGTATAAGTGGAATGCCCTCCAAACAACATCTCAGTGGTTACCTATTGATATTAATTGGCTATCAACATGAAGTGGGGATTGCTTTTGGACCGCATTGTAACTACTTCTGAAAGTAAAATACTACTATTACACTAATGGCGACATTCCCCATACCGATTAGGAAAAGTATCGACCTTGTCGAAAATGTTGCATAACAACAGTTTGGTTAATGTAGGCCGATAAACGACCGCTTATTAGCCGTCATCAATCTGTGGAGTCGTGTAGTAGAGGACTTAGCTATTCTTTACAATAGAGTCCCGTGTCCGTTTAACTAGCTAAGAAGCATGGTATGTTGCAATGTCCCCTTCCCCCCCCCTTTGGCGATTAAATATATGACTTTGAATACATTTTGGCATCTTAATTTTATTCTATTTTTTTTTGTTCGGATGCAAGATTGTTGGCCCGCCTAGTTGTAATAAGTGGATGCAATTCCCCAAAATTGGCAGTTGCTTACATATTGATATTCCATTGGCTTTGTACTGAATTTGGCTGCTGTGAAGCATCGTACTAATTATATAAATAAATAGGTATGTAACACTTCCTATCCTAAACGATTAGGAAGCGTAATGAACTTTCGAATCAGTTTTGAGTATCAAATTGGGCGTCAGTCCCGCATGAATTGAAGACGTGACCAAACAGACTCCTCGCAACCGCCCGAAGCGACGAATCATACCCCATACCAACGAGCCTTATTTGGCAGATTAATGGTGCTGATTGTTTTCCTTTGACAATCGTGGAATTTCTAGTGCTATTCTTATACAGCTTAGACCATATGTTGACAGATACCTTGTAAAAACAAAAGAACACATGAAGCAGCAATAAAGACCGTAAAAGGAGAAGAAGACATTGACAGGGACATCCCGTTGATGCGGCTTACTATGGGTTTTTTCGAAGGTGTTATATCCAAAAATGGGCCTCGTCAGTTATTTGGAACCCGGGAACCTCTCGCAACCCTAAGCAGAATCATACCCCTAGACCCACAGCCATGTATGGCATAAATTTAAGTCCTGAATAATTTGTACTTGAGTCATGTTTTCAGGATTCATAGACAGCTTAGGCACTATTGTTTGACCGTATGTATTCTAAGAACCAAAAGAACAAATGTAGCAGTGTAATACATTAAAAGAGGAGACTTTTTGAAATAGAACATTCCTCATGCGCTTTCAAACACAAATTTAACCTTGATGTCCATCCACTGAAAAGCAACGGTTGGAAAGGTATATGGAGACAGGATGTGGTCATGGTTTAATTCCCCTAACTGTATATTGTAGGGCTAAGGACGAAGGACGCTTCCACGGAACCACTCTGTGAGACATGTAGGAATCATTGGTCTTATTTTCAATAGTCGTCAGATTGTATACCGCAACATGGTAAATCTTGAATGCTGCCCTTAAAATCATTTATTTGAAACATTTTGTTTGAATTTTTGATGTATAGATTGCGTGGCCGGAATCGGTATGTCCAACTTGTAATATGATAAGTGGATGCATTTTCCCCTATGTAAGCAGAGTTTTACATATTAATAGTGATTGGCTATAACGAAAGTGATCTGTTGTGAAGAGCTATAATGTCCATTCAGTCCCATGCTTTTACATAAGCTAATCTAAATAACGATTTGCAGAACTCGAATCACAAATATGCAAATCAAAAAAGGGGCTTGTCCCAGGATTTTGCATCTAGACCGCTTCCAACAACACCCAAAGCAAATCATAAGCGGCCAAATTATCGTTTCCATATTAGCAAATTACTATTGTTCAGAATATTGTGAATTTGAATTTGTCTTTTCCTCTGTCAATTTGATACGTTTTCACCACCAAAATGCAGCAGCAATTTGACATGAAAAGGAAACAATTTGTGTTGGCAGGACCTCTTACAAGGCATGTTAAACTTGAAGGGTTTCAATTAAAATTTTTCTTTTTAAAAACTTTTGGAACCCTAAATGTAAAGACTTTTTGCCCGAATTTAAAATTATGTTCCCCCATTGTATAAGTGATGCATTCCCCCAAAAAACAGTTGGTTTTCAATTTATATTAAATTTGGGAAACTGAAGGGAAATTTCTTTTAAGATGTACTAATTTCTGAAGAAAAATATATTACAAAGCCAATCCCTAACGATTAGGAAAATTTTTGCTTTCGAATAAAGGGTAAAAAAATTGGTTAATGTAGGGGTGACACCTTATTTGGGAACACTCTGTAGGCGTGTAGAAAAGCTTTGTTTTCTTTAATTTGTCGTCATTTTAAAAAGCTTTAAAGGAATGGTTGTTGAAGGTGTGCGATTAAAATATTTTATTTGAAAAACTTTTGGAATCCCTTTAAAGTTTATATTTTTTTTTTTTTGGATTCAAATTTGGTTTGGGCCCTATTTATAATTTTTTTTCATTTTCCCCCAAAAATTTCATTGCTTAAAATATTGATATTCTTTGGGTTTTTTCTGATTTGGAAAAGCTGTAAGATCTAAATTAAAATTTAAATAAAAAGGATTAACAAACCAAACCATACGATTAGGAAAAAGTATCTTTTCGTTGGGTTTTGGTTTTCCAAAAATTTGGGGTCGCCCGGGTTTAACCCGGGCCCCTCGCACCCGAAGCGAGAAAACAAAAACCCCCAACCAAGACCATTTTTGCAAAAATTTTGGGGGGAAAATTTTTTTATTTTAATCTGGTTTTTAAATGGAAAATTTCCTAACAGCTTAGGCCTAAAGTTGGGCCCTTTTTCAATTTAAAAAAAAAAAAACCCAAAATTTTGCAGTGTAAGACATTAAAAGAGGGACCTTTGAAAGAACTTCCTTTGCGCTTTCAAAAAACAAATTAGCCCTTAGTGTCATCCAACTTAAAAAACGGGTTTAAAAAGGGTTGGGGAAAGGTGTGGGGGTGGTTTAACCCCCCCTACTGTATATATTGTAGGGATAAAGGAACCCCCCTTTCCCCGGGAAACCCCCTGTGAGACATGTGGGAACCTTGTCCCCTTTTTCAATAGTCGTCAGATTGTAAAAACCGAATGCGGGTTTTTGAAGCAAAGCCCCTTAAAAAATTTTTATTTGAACATTTTTTTAATTTTTTATGTATATATTTTTGTGCCCCGGGAAACAGAATTAATGTTTTCCCAAAAAAAATGTTTTAAGTTTGCATTTCCCCAATGTAGCAGGGTTTTCATATTTAAAAGTGAAATTGGGTTAACTGAAGTGATCTGTTTTTAAAAAGCATAATTCGATCAAGGCCATTCGGGTTTTCATAACTAAATCATTTAAAGATTTGAAGAACCCTTTGAATCACAAATAACAAATCAAAAAAAGGGGCCCTTTTCCAGGATTTCATCTGGACCGCTTTCAACCCAAACAGAATCATGCGCCCAAAATTAAACTTCCCTATTAAACCCTAAAAAATTTTCAAATTTTTGGGGTTTGAATTTGTCCCTTTTCCCCTTGTTTAATTTGAATACTGTTCCAAATTTTCCCCCACCCCCAAAAAGCCCCAGCAAATTTTAATTACGAATCAATTTGGTTTGGGAGGACCCTTTCAAGGCAGTTTTCTTGAATGAACTAAAATTTTTCATTTGAAACTTTTGGAACTAAATTATAGGGCTTTTTTCCCAATTTAATTAAAGTTGCCGGGTTGTAAAGTGATGCATTCCCCCCCAAAATTTTGTTGGGTTTCATATTGATATTAATTTTTTATAACTGAAGTGGAAAATTCTTTTTAAGATTACTAATTTTTTGAAAAAAAATATATTCCCAAAGCCAATCCCTAAAGTTAGGAAAAGGGAGGGTTTTCGAAAATGGAAAAACAAAAATTTGGGTTAAAAGTAGGGAGGACGAAAGCCCATGGGAATCACTCTGTGAGTTGGGAGGAGCTTTGGGGTTTTTTTTTAATAGTCGGGCCCGTTTTAAAAAAGCTAAGGCATGGTATGTTTTAAGGTGTGCATTAAAATATTTTTTTTGAAATTTCTTTTGGAATCTTTAAGGTTTTTATTTTTTTTTTCGGATTCAGATTTGTTGGCCGTATTGTATAATTTTTTCTTTCCCCAAAATGAGGGTTTCTTACATATTGGGTACATTGGCTTTCGAAATTTGGGTGCGTGGATCTCCCTTTTTTTAAAAAAAAAAGGTATTTAAAATGCCTTCCTAACGATTAAAGGGAAAAATACTTTTTTGTTGTTTTTGGGTTTAAAATTGGGGCCCTCCGGGGTTTGAACCCGGGGCCTCTCGGGACCCGAACGAGAAAACATACCCCTAAAAAAAAGACCCCTTTTTTGCAGATTTTTGGGGGGATTGTTTTCATTTAAATTTTTGTTTTGGAAAAAATTTCTAAGTGGGCAAAATTCCCTAAATAAAAAAAAAGCCCCTTAGGACAAAATAAATTGGGGGGCCGGGTTTGGGAATTCCCCTAAGAAACAAAAGAAAAACAAAATTGGGGAGGCAAATGAAAAAAGACATAAAAAGGGGGAAAAAAAGGAAAAAACCCTTGGGAAAAAAAAAAACCAAAAAATTTCCCTTTTGGGGCTTTCAAACAAAAAATTGACTTTGAGGTGTAATCCAACTTTGAAAGCAAAGGTTGGAAAAAGGGAATGGGAAGGGTTTGGTCCCTGGTTTTTTTCCCCTATGTAATTATTGTAAAAGGGTAAAGGGCCCTTCCAAAAAACCCCTCTGTGGGAAATGTGGAAGCATTGTTTATTTCAATAGTCGTCAGATTGGGATTTCCCAATGCAAAGGTAAACTTGAAAGGAAACCCCTTTAAAATATTTCATTTTTTTTAACATTTTTTTTTTAATTTTTTATGTTGATTTTGTGCCCGGGAAACCAAAATTTTCACTGTAAAGTGAAAAAGTGGGCATTCCCCAAAGTAGCAGAGGTTTACAAAATTTAAAGTGAAATTTGGGATAACTAATGATCTGTTTTAAAAAGCTATAATTCGAAACAAGTGCCCTGCGTTTACATAACAATCTATAACGATTTGAAGAACCCTTTGAATCACAAATATGACAAATCAAAAAAAAGGGGTTGTCCAGGAAATTTTCAATGGAAAACCCCTTACAACCCCCCCCCCCCCCCCAAAACCAGAATCTAAACGCCAAAAAAACTTCCCTATTAACATTTATTTTTCAAAAATTGTGATTTAAATTTTTTCTTTCCTCCCTTTTCAATTTTGGGTACGGTTTTCCCCCAAAAACAGCAGCAATTTGGAGCATGAACGAAAATCAATTTTTTTGGCAGGCCCCCTACAAGGGATTTTTATCTTTAAATATGCCAAATTAAAAAATTTTTTATTTGAAACTTTTGGAACCCAAAGGGATAAGGAAATTTTTTCCCCAATTTAGATTATGTTTCCGCATTGTATAAGTGATTTCATTCCCCCAAAAATTTTTGGTTGGGTTTCAATTGGAAAATTAAAGGGAAAACTGAAAAATAAATTTCTTTGAAGAAAATTTAATTTTGAAGGGAAAAAAATATTTAAAAATGCCCAAACCATAAAGATTTGGAAAAATATGCTTTTCGAATATGTGGGTAAAATTGGTTAATGTGGGATGCGACCTTTAGGGAAATCAAAATCTGTGACGTGTAGAGAGCTTTGTTTTTCTTAATAGTCGTCAGTTTTAAAAAGCTAAGGCATGGTATGTTTAAGGTGTGGCATTAAAATATTTTATTTTAATACTTTTAAAATTTAAAAGTTTTTTTTTTTTTCGGGGTTCAGATTTTTGGCCGTATTTTATAAGTTTATGCATTCCCCCCAAAAATTTCAGTTTCTTTTAAATTGAAAAATTCATTTGGGTTTTTCTGAATTGGAGCTTGAAGAACTACTTAAATTTTTAAAAAAAAAGGTATTAAAATGCCTATCCATTTCCCATTAGGAAAAGTATCTTTTCGGTTTTTGGGAAACAAAATGGGCTCGTCCGGGGTTTGAACCCGGGGCCCCTCGCCCCCCCAAGCGAGAAATCCCCCCCAAAACCCCCCTTTAAGGGACCCACTTGGGGCTTTTAAAAATTTTTGGGAGGGTTTTTGGGGCCCGGAATTGGTTTTTAATTTTGGAAAATTTGTTGGGGTTTCCCCCCCCCCCCTTAAAAAATTTCTTTTTTTTTCCTAAAAACCCTTAGGCAAATGGGGACCGTTGGGATTCTAAGAACCCAAAAAAAACCAAAAGTACAGTGATAAACATTTAAAAAAAAGGAGGACCTTTGAAAGAACTTCCTCTTTCGCTTTCAAACAAAAAATTTGAAATTTTTATTTTCAAACCAACTTGAAACACGGTTTAAAAAGGGAATGGGAAAGGGGTTTGGGCGGGTTTTAAATTCCCCATGTAATTTTTGTAGGGATAAGGGGGGCGCTTTCCCCCGGAAACCCCTCTGTGGACATGTAGGGGAAACATTTTCCTTTTTTCAATAGTCGTCAGATTGTTACCGAAAGCATGGTATTTGAAGGCCCTTCCTTAAAATTTTTTCATTTGAACATTTTTTAAATTTTTGGGTGTTAGATTTTGTGCCCCGGGAACCAAAAGGTCAACTTTATGTGATAAGGGGATTCCTTCCCCCAAGTAAACAGAGGTTTTTTCATATTAAAGTGATTTGGGTATAAATGAATTTATCTTTTTGAAATATTTTCGTCAAGTGCCATCTTTACTAAGCTAATCTTTAAAAATTGAAGAACTTCGAACACAAAAATGACAAAACAAAAAAGGGGGGTTGTCCAAATTTTCATCTAGGGCCGCTTAAAAACCCCAAAACAGAATCTAGCCCAAATTATCGTTCCATAAATTAAACATAATAAATTTTCCCGAATATTTGATTTGAAATTTTTCCTTTTCCCCTTGTCAATTTGAAAACGTTCCCCAAACCCAAAAAGCAGCAAAAATTTTTAGCATGAACGAATAATTTTGTGTTGGGAGACCTTTTTACAAGGCGTTTTCTTGAAGGTAAAGCAATTAAAAAATTTTTTATTTTAAACTTTTGGAACCTAAAAAGTATAGACTTTTTGCCCGAATTCCATTTTTTTTGCCGCATTGTATAAGGTATTCCCAAAACCCCCCCAAAAAATTTAGTTGGTTACATTTATATTAATTTGGGTATAAATGAAAATGGATT
>JAXDRA010000734.1:0-20161 GCA_034190875.2 Urechis unicinctus
GAACGTGCGAACAATCATCTCTAAATCAGCTGTAGTACATATTTTGCGCCAGAAGACATGTAAGCTTTTAATCGGTAAAACGAGCACCTTTAACAATAAATAATACATACAAAACAGAGCTCATTCAGATATGATCACCTTTGTCTCTTACGAGGCACGTAACGTACGAGTAAAACTTTTAGTTACTAAAGTATTAAGTAAATAGTCGATGTACCATTTTACAAGCAAAATGAACATGACTGATCTCCAAGCCATCGCGAATCTAAACGCACGAATCTAAACTACGATGATCAAAATAAGGGATGCAGGCAAACCTTGTGGTTATAAAGTGACAAAATATCTCTAATAAATGTAGCGTGGCGGGATGGGCAGTACAATTAGCAATAAACGTGGCGGAGAGAGGAGATGGGTGGCATTCCCTGTGCAGATGTTCCGAAAATACATTAGCACAGAAACTAATTGAGAGTAGGTCCGACAAGACATATCTATACCACATATATGCATATGGCTTTGCATTGTGATGACTTTTTAAAAAGCAGCTCTTTTGGGGTGCTTCGGTTTCTGATACACATGCTTACCGACTACCACCAAAATAAAACGTGAAATTATCTGCAAGTGACCTGGCTGGCGAGGTGACTCTTCCGCTTTACATATACTTTATTGTGTTATGTGTTGTGCATGTCGTCCCGGGTCACTTAGGAACTAAACTGAGTGCTTTCAATTATAAAACGAATCTCTGTAATGTTGCGGTCAATAACACCATCGTTGTCATGGGCACAGTTAACATTGTGAATGGTTCTGCTGCTCCCCAAGGAATTTTAATCCGCCGGGCCTCTGACTCATTCAGTTGCAGCCTTTGAGTCGGCAGATAGAACAATTGATCGGCTTGGCGCAGACCTAAATAAAATGCTGATGGAAACTTAATTTAATCCGGCAAATCTATTGGCCTATATATGTTATCCACCTCAACTGCTACCTGTATTTGCAACCATTCCAACCAAAAGACACAACCGCATTAACAACTGTGAGTAGAAAATTATTGTTGTGGTATACTGCGACTGACCTTATTTGCAAGTACAACTGTGTGGCAGATTAGTCTCGCGTAATAATATAATATAACACAACAGCGAATCTTAGCTTTCCCAAATAGTTATAGTCAGCCAGATCACTTGCAAATTATTGCGCTTATGGTATCAAGTCATCAAAAGGCATATACATGTGCATATATGTGTTATATATATATGTCATATAGGACATACTCTCATCTAGTTTCTGAGCGAATTTATGTTTGGAACACCTTTATAGTGAATGCAACCACGTTCCTCTCACCTCATCTGCTTCATTATGTTTACTGCATATTGTACTGCCGCAACCCCACCCCCCTCCCGCCCACCCCTAGGCCTAATTAAGTACAGGCATATATCCATGTATATTGCTAAAAGCGAACCGATTGTAGCGCACATGACTTTGCATGCACCCTTAACGTTGACAATTGCATGAGAAGTGCTCTTATATTCGCGATTACATGGTAGTCAGCCACGATATCAGTCGATCACTGGAATGGGGAAAAGATCTATCATCTTTATGCTTCATTTTTTAGTACCTCAAAAGTTTGTTCGCACGTAACCCGCCTAGCTTAGGTAATATGCGATCATATTTGAATATGGTCTGCTTTATTTGATATATTTATCGTATATCGCCCTTTAAGAGGCGCTCTCTATGCGGACTGAAATTTTTACACACCGTTTAGTTTGATAGATAATTCATAAAAGTTTGTTGGTGCACGGGGCTTTTACCAGCTGTTCAAATACATTGTATATTGATTTGTGAACAAACAAAAGCATTCCATGACATTGTGGGACGCGTTGAGTGCTGTCGATTTGAAAACTAGAGTAAAAGGAGCAACGCATTTCTGCTTCGATGTAATTGAAGTATCGCAATCATTCCATTCAATCCGTTTCTCGCTAGGTACAATAGGGTCGTATAGTCAATTCATATGTTAATGTTGAATCTGTACTGATACATTCGATTCCCAAGAGCATTATAATGATACCGTTACCTTATACACAGGGACGATTAATATTTTGTGACTCACACAGTTTGAGCAGTATACACTATATGCGTGACCTGTGAATCAGAACCATGATATTTACTCAAGTAGATTTTACATGTCCATATAACAACCTTTTTAGCCATTTGAAATAAAATGAAACATTTACGAAGTCCTCCAAGCGCTGTCAGTAACCAGAATACTTCAGAACGTCGTGCCCGCGTCCTGTGTGGGAGGAATGTTTCCCGCCCAGCTATGTTGCTTAATGCCCTTTTACGTTTATTCTGTTTTAATATTACATATGCTTATAGGCAAGTTATGATCCTGCTATTGACTGCGCACGTTGAAATGCCCTTATGGGATGCCTTCGCATTGCCACGGTAGGCAGGAACGGTACTGGGTTGTGACTTAGCTGAAATGTGTGTGCTAGCTTGCGTTTTTGTATTGGATGCGACCTGTAAACGAGGGGAACGTTCAATTTGCATGTGGTGATATTATACCATTTACACTTAAGATTTAGTATATCGCCACTGCTCAATGCTACTCGCACAAAGTATATGCTATGCAAAGTGACACAACTATTCACAGCATAAAAAGCCGCTTTTTTCATTATCAATTTAAGTAGGCAGATATGAATGACTTAATTATCTGTTGTAAAGTCAATGCCTTTTTCTCTTGTGAAGAAGTGCATTGATAGCTTCTCAGCAGTGTTGGTTTATACAGCTGCATTCAGTAATCATTGATTGCTTAACACATATATCAATCGAACTTGATGGCCTGAATAATATCGCTACATTGAAAGTTTCGCTACATTAAACTGCCCAAATAATAGTAAAACGGGGTCAACTACATATTTTCATTGGAAGACCAATCGAAATGGGCAATAATGAGAAACAGTTTACATGTGAGGGTTAAGTCAGAAGAGCTGTTTTTCCATAACATCTAGAAGCCTTCATACACGTTTAAAACTTCATACCTTCATGCAGCATTATGTCAATGTTGGTTGCGCCCTCTAACCATGATTAACATTGATGGCCAGCAAAGACTGCATTTATGTCTATCTGGCAATAAGGAAACTATTAACAGCATACTGCGTGTTGCATGCCAAGGCCGCTAACTGGTAACTAGATGCTTACGTTGGCAGCACTCATACACTTGCTATTACCATCAGGAGGGTCATTAAGTTCGTGAAACGAGTGGACGAGTTATGCGACACCAAAATATATTAATCCAAACAATGCGCAATACCGGAACCTAGCTGCCCCGTCATAAACGGTGACTTCACATAAATACTTCAATACTGATTGTGAACACATATTGTTTTGTATTTGAGCAGAGAAGAAATACCTCACTTATGCTCGTATTAATTCCAATATGATTATTCGTATCAATCATGGAGACAGCTCATTGAGACACGGACAATGCGACTAGTCTATGCCACCTGACCTCAATCAGCCCACATGCCAAATGTCGCCATTTCCATTCGATTAGGCAAAGACCCGGCTGATACATTCTGAAGAACGGATGTGCACGTAACTATAACGACAGCAAATTTGCGCCACCCAGCTTTATTGTCATGTTTATTATTAATTAATTCAAAAAAGTAACTGTTCCAAAAGGCTTTTCGTTGGACGCTATGTAACCATAATTACATTGTGCAACTGTCTATTCAATTATACAGAAGTGCTTTGAAAATATCGACGTTTGCCTAATATTCTCGTCACAGAGTGCATTATCGGATGGCGATTACCCTTCCACCTTGACTTACCGAGAAGGGGATATCGTGTCGATAATTTTTAGATACTCGTGATTGTTCCTAATTATATATATGCACTTGCATTGCCCTAATTGCAACTACAGAGATGGATAGAAATATCCGACAGTGCAGTGAGCATTGATGACGCGTGCACCAAACTGTGAAACCAGCATAATCAGATGGTGTTAACGGTGTCGTGCGAATGAAAATCCAAGGACATATCATTATCATTATCATCATTGTCATTATCGTCATCGTCATCCATCTCCATTTACCAAATCTTACACACGATGCCCCAAGTGAAGGCCGCAAATCGCATTAATCCGAATGTGTGCAAGTGGAATATGGAACATGAAAGGATTCATGAGCAAACAGGGGGGCCACCGAATCGTAATATCAATGTTCAACGAATGGCTTTGTAGAAAGCGGATAGACAGACTGGTATGGATAATGACCAAGACAATGCCAGCTGTTGTGAGCTCAATAGCTAAATGCTAAATGCGGAACGTCTTATCTCTACATCAACAATCTTTACATAACCTGAAAGGATGTTAGGAAACAAAAGCATAATTATTTGAAGCCTCACTTGGAATGCGGGAGGTGTTGTGATCCGCGATTCGATGAAAGTAGTTGAACTTTATGAGGAGCTGATGAAACGTCTGTGGAGTTGATTAGGAGTCGGAGGAGCTGGAGTTGATCAGATGTCGATGGAGTGGATATGGACACGGTTGAGTTGAAGTTCTTGAGGCGTGGGTGGAACTGATGAGTTGTAGGTAGAGCTGGAGTTCATGAGGAGTCGATTGAGTTGATGAGGAGTCGGCTGAGTTGATGGGAAATCCGTGCATTTGTGAAGGAGTCAGTGAAGTTGAGGAGGAGTTAGTGAAGTTGAGGAGGAATCTTTTGGAGCTTTGGGGCAGTCTGTGGAGTTTACATAGAGCTTAGGATGAGTCGGTTGCGTTTATGAGGAATCAGTGGAATTGATTTTTGATTCATATTGATGAAGTCAGGCATAAGTCATTACCCATTCACACCAACGCAAACGAAAGTGATTGAATGGGACTTTTAACTAAGTGGCCTCATTAGGGCCAGTTTATAAAATAGTTCTGAAAATGTGATGATGATGGTGGCAAACACCACGAGGAATATCCCAAAGTTTATAATTACCTCACCCAAACCAAGACACCCATATACACGCAACACGCGGCGTCACGTGTTTATCAATACATTTCAACGCGGGGCTCAAGGTTATTGCATTTTCGTAGGCGTTGGAAGTGTAAACAGTGACCATAGTAACACGTTAGCTCTCTGTCATTTGCTAAATTACCATTCAAATAAGCCTGGTTTTTGCGATTACTCGAGGTCATAATTTTGCATTTTGTTGTTGTCCGTTGCTTAATTGGTACCTAGTATTGGTATGAGACACACGGTGCATTTTGCAATTAAACCGTGAGGCTAGTTTCAATACAACTGGATTTACCCATTTGACTCAGGTTTTATGGATAAAAAGTTGGAAGCGATGGGATGGCGGTGGTGAGATTTTTCTCCTCTGTTTCTCTCCCAGTTGTTTGCTTATTGATTAGGCTATGTTCTTGTATCAGTTACCCTATAATAAAGTAATCTTATCATTACTAGCTATTAAAACCACCATAGGTGTTCCCTGGAAGACAAACGAGAGACCACAATTGCGGTATATTTGGTCGCTAATATGACTCTTTTAGTTATACGCCGACAAGATATGAGATATTTCAAAGTAAAACCTCAGTTTATGCGTTAAAAACATACTCCTTACTGATGGCAAAACTATAAAACATATGCGACTCTGCCTCATTCCCTTTACAGCCATCACTGTGATATTACTGCTAACCTGACTACATGATTGCAGCTAACAGCTTAGTTGTAAAACCTGATTAACAGGTGAACCATACAGCTCACCAACCATAGACCCTGTATCTCTGCTGGGCTCTAAATTAATCAACTCCAGCTCTCCCCTATCGCATTTGCTTATTTTTGTTATGTGTTTAGCATGTCGTCCCAGGATACGTAGAGACTATAATAAATGCCGTAAATTATATAACGACTGTCTGTAATGTTGCGGACAATAGCATAATTGTTGTCATGGGCACCGTGCATTTGTCGGAAATTTGTTCATGGCTCAACTAAACATGATCTAGAAACCCTTGAACGACATACAATATTTCCCAAATATATCCATATATATATATATATATATATATATATATATATATATATATATATATATATATATATATATAGATATATAGATAGAGAGAGAGAGAGAGAGAGAGAGAGAGAGAGAGAGAGAGAGAGAGAGAGAGAGAGAGAGAGAGAGAGAGAGAGAGAGAGAGAGAGGTCATGCCATATAAGGGGTTAAGTTAGCAATGCAGCTTTGGATTGAAGAGATAATAAACAGTTCATCCGACTCATCTATAATCTTAAAGGCTATCACGGTTATCAGAGCCATAAAAGTAATTACATCCAATTTTAAGTATGATTTTACATTTTGATCAGAAAAGTAGATAGTTGACGCCAACACTTTACTGATAATGGTATATATTATGCTTCTTCATTACTCATGAGCTCTCTGCCGTTTGCCGTCGCATTTTCTAAACGAAGCTCATTGTGAGTTTGTATCTTCCATTTTGTTTGCGAACATTACAGTTTACTTATGCTATTTGACTTCTCATAGCTGGAGCAAGACTTTTCAATTAAATGGTATACATTTTAGGAAGAATGAATTCGACATGATCGTCACGAGTTCCAAGACAAATGTTAATTATCTAAAGATTGCTAAAGTGTAAGCCTGATAACCTACAGCTGACAATTTATCTATAGTATAGTGTCTTTTTGTTCAATATTATATTATCGAACTATTGTAACAAATACTAGACAAATCTATAAGTACAGGCAGCACGTTAGAAATCTGATAGCTCATAACAATTCAAATGCCTATGGGATTGACCATAGCAAGCAAAGATAAATGACTTGATAAGCTTTTATCGTTATCTTTGAATTATATCGCCTAAGGAAACCGAAGCAGCAATATTTGAAGTCATGCCTTTCCAACAAAGAGCGATTCCAGATATCATTGCCTTGGCTTTCTGGAAAGATCGCCGCTTTCACGCCTATGGCTTCCTAATTCCTTTAAAATTGTCTTATAATACAGCAAAATCCTGTTACCAATAACACTGACAGCATGTAAAGGTGACCCATGCAATGATTGGGAGAAATGGGAGAAAATCCTTTGGACACGTTTATCAAATTTGCATATTGGAAGCTGAAGGATTGAATACTTATGCAGGCGTAAGTACACCTTTTGCCTGTGAAATAGTACAACTCAGCATAACATAAGCATGATCAATGTTCATGATTGGTAATAATGACCGAAACTAGCTTCGTCAACAGAAAATAAACTCAACAACGAATCGACTACCAAATATGTTAACTTCCGCTTAATTAGTTGTCATTTTATCATCAAAGGAAAGCACTTGGAAAAATAATAGGAATTTATACATGCGAATGCTTCACCGAAGCAGGATAGCACAGCTAACACAGGTTATAAGCCTTACCTTAACACCGATCCTTTATATATTATCTTTAACATTGCGTCCAATGCCTGTCATGAACGATGCTTATTCGAGCTTTGCTGTCACCGTGTGGTAGATAAGATCATTTTTTTGATGAAAGTGCTAATGATAAATCCTATGAGTAAAATGAACGGTCGAATCAATGTTTATGTCCGGAGGGGAAGACAATATTCATCACTGCCGGCAAACACAACTGAACCTTTACCTTTGTCATTCTCTAATGATTCAGCATTGTTCTTGAATCAGTAATTATTTCTTGGTCGCAAAGATTACTTTTTTTGTTTTACATCGACAAGATTTGAGATATTTCTAAGTATGACCTCAATATATGTGTTAAAAACGACCCCAAAAATTTCGGCTATATGACATAACAGTTCCTCAAAACTAAAACTGCCGAATAAGTGCACAATTATTTGCAAATCGTACGGCTGTGCAATTTGTTTTAAAGTGTGTCGTTGTTATAAAAGTGATTCGACCAATTAAATGTAATCAAACAGTCATTCAATGCGATAAGGTATCACTCAAAGAGTTTTACTTTACCCATATCCACTAATACTGCCACATACGAGGTTGATCCTTATCGTTTACAAAACTATGAAATATATTATACTAGTTCCCTAAGCTGCCATCTCTGCGATGTGACTGTCTAACTTGACAACATGTCTGCGACTAGCCGCTGGGTTGCAAAAACTGATTAATAGGTGAACCATAAAGTTAACCCGACAAGAACTATTTAAACTATTTATCTAGCCTAGGCCCCTAACTAATCACCTCAACTCTCCACTTTGACATATACTAAAATTTTCTTATGTGTTGTGCACGTCGTCCCCAGATACTATACTGAATGTCTTAAATTTAATAACCTTCATCTGTAATGATGCGGTAAGTAACACTATGGTTGTCATGGAGGCAGGGCATTAGTAGGAAGTTTACTATAGCTCTTTCAATTATGTAAATGGTTAGCTTCTTGTAAAGGTCCCTTTTTCATTTCTTTTCGCTGAATTATGAATTGTTTGAATGGTTCTGCCGCTCTCTCAAGAATTGAATCAGCCGGGCCTCTGACACCCTTTACATTTGTGCATTTAAGTCAGCAGATCTTGCCAGAGATTGGTGGGGAATGATTGATCTGCTCGGTCCAGCCCAGAACAAATGCAGATGACAACCAACCTTTAATCCATGATATCAAAAGACACATCTCCCAACCTCCTCATATCTGTGTTTACAACCATTCCGACCAAAAGAAACAGCCGCACGAATAACTGTCAGTATAAAATTACTTTTGTGATTTGCTGTGACTGACCTTATTTGCAGAATAAGTATTACTTATATGTATGGCTGTTCAGTCTCACGTATTTTGTAACAGAACAAATAGCGTACAATAGCAAATCTTGACTTTTCCAAATAATTATAGTCAGCCAGGTCACTTGCAGCTGATTTGGTTTTCAGCAAGCTGATCATGAACCAACGCACCCAAAAGACCCCACATATAATCAACGGCTTATACCAGACGTGATGCGTAAAGGGGTTTAGGTAGAAAGGCTTGCAGCCCAAAAAAGTCTGCACATTGACCATTGCAGAAGTCAGCCCAAAGCATGTGCATATGCATACATGTGCCCAATTATATATATATATATATATATATATATATATATATATATATATATATATAATATATATATATATATATATATATATATATATATATATATATATATATATATATATATATATATCTCTATCTATATATATATATATATATATATATATATATCTCTCGTCTATTTATATATGTTTGAAGATCTATACTCCACCATATCTACTAGCTAGATTACAAAGTATGGAACCAGAAACAGTTAAATGTTTTGTTCGTACATTAACCGCCTTGCTTACTTATTACGGCGTTTTGCTTGATAGCTAATTTACAAATGAGGGTGGGTGCATTAGGCTTATACTAGTTGGTCAAATACCTGTTATATAGAATTGTGAACAAATAAGCATGCCACGACGTTCTTCGATACGTCGAGTTTTCATAAAGAATAGATTCTATTTTACTGTGTTATCAATTTGAAAGCTAGAGTATAAGGAACAATGATTTTTTGCTGCGATGTAATTCAAGAATAGCAATCATTCCATTTAACCTGTTTCCTCCTTGATGAAATAGATTCTTATAGTTCATAAGTTTTTGTATATTGAATCTGTCCCTATATACAGGATTTCCTATACCATAACACTGTTTTCGTTATCTTATCAAGCTGCACGATTGATATTATGACCATAGCTACTGGTCACCTGACCAAAATATGTCATCATAACATTATTGTTAGGATAAGCTTGTTTTGCCATATGAGCATGCACACTGCAAATGGTGTTGTTATTTATATAACTCGGCTTGTGCATCATGAGCCTATTATGTTTATACTGATACAGCGCCGCAGTCACAAGATAGCAATGCATCCGCCTAGTCCAACATCCTTAACAAGGAAGACACGGCTGATACATTTTGAAGATGCGATATGAACTGCATTCAAATTACAGCGACTGGGGCACCTTTACGCTGTTGTCATGGATATTGCTAATAGCCAAGTAACTGATCCAAAAGCACATTCTTTTTACGGTATTTTAACATTAATATATAATGCAACTGTCCATACAATTTTCAATGGGCGAATACTCCTCTACCGAGAAATATAGTATCGCGCCTTGGGGTTAGGCTCAGATATTTTTATTTATTCTTCTATTGCGTTTTCTGTTTTACTTCAAATTTCAAACACGTTTGTAAGTGTACAAGTAAATGAAGGACTCTATTGGCTTATTTCTAGTATAATCAACAACAAAAACAATGTAGAATTGGCTGCTTGGAGTTAAAGTGAGTTGGTTTCTTTTTAAGCCTCTCTTTGAGACGACGTGAGTCAGTCTGTCATTGCATCATCTGTGTGGGAGCGCGTTTCGTGGCTCTTATATACACTAGAATCGGCTTTACCGTCTCCATACAGTGAAAGGAATCATCAACCACACCAGAGCTACCTCCTCATCCAATACACTCCGATGATACGCATCGCACGAGGCATTAGAATCAGACAGTATTTGGGGTGAGGGGGCGAAGGCAAAGGTATGGCAGATGAAGCATAGCCAGTCGGTAGAGATAAAGGTTTGCGATGCTAGCACACAACACTCACACCGCCAAGACCAGACAAAAATGGAAAGCCATTACTTCTTAGTAACCGAGAACATTCTTTTGTACCCAAGATGAATAAGCAACAAGCATGCTGTGCTGATGTAAATTGTCCGACGTATAGTAACAGCATCATGCTTAATACTACCCACCAATCACGTCATGTATTACTTTCCTATCAGGCAGCTATATTTGTCATAAATAAATAAACAAATTACTCGAACCAATTAAAATACAAAATCACATTAACAATTTAACTCAGGATCGTCAAATATGAGGCGGGAGATATTGCTTCGATACTTTTAAATACCCCTGATGGATCCTTATTCTATATATATATATACATTGCCATGCTGTGATTGAAGCTATTGTTCAAATATCTTTAATTGAGCGCTGGTTTAAAAGATGGTCCCCCAATGGGCTAACGAACTAAAAGCCAAAGTGTCTCTCATTTAATATTCATTTGGGATACTTGGGTTTCTTGGACATAACGCGGAATGTGTTGAATTATCAAATACTTGTGTGAGCTGTTTTGGTGCGTAGCTAGATGGCCTTGATACACATCCATTTGTGACTCATTCTCATTCCCCTACATTATGATCATCATTCATTCGCTTATCACATTCAATCAACTCGGTTATCAATTTAACTAACTGTAAGTTTTCCAGATCGTACAACGTACAAGAGCATTTTAATTTTTGTCTCAGCAGCTTAAAACACCATAACATAGAATGTCCTACATATTCCGGTATTTTCATGGTTTAGCTGCTGGGTGATAGTTATTCATTGTTTGTATATTCGTATGCAACAGTGCGCCACATCTTCATATAAACACATTGAATCCTCCTAAAGCTATCGGAACATAAGACGCTAGTGCATTATGTAACGGAATCGCTGTCGGACGCTTACAAATACCTAGTAGATTGATGAATGAACATAAACTTCAGTCAGTATCTAGTCATTCCTAAGCATAACCAAACCCCCTCCCACTAACTTGTTCTACATGCATTGAGAACAAGAGCGTATAGATAATTATTTTACCGATGCAATGGTGGGGACATCTATTTTGACAGTTGAATAATATAATAAATGCAAATCATGCTTTTTCTGATCAGTAGACATTATCTGTCTAAAAATTATCTGTATCTCTAATGGGTTTGCATGTTATCTAAATGCTATAAGTGTGTTGATGTGCACGATAAGTGTCTGGATGGCTTGTATCATGGCCACATGACGTTAAGGTCCAATAAAAGTACAATATGGACGCTTTTCAAATATATCAACCTCTTAGTAGTTGTCAAACCGTCCCGGCTGAATTTGTCGTTGAAGAGTTTCTACAATATTGGTGCTGAAAACTAATTGATTGATTGCTAGATGATGCCCGTTGGAAATAAACAATTTAAGATAAAGGATCAACTGATAATCAGTGGTTGTGTTTCAATATAAAGCCCCATCAATCGCGAATCACGTGTTTTACTATATATGTATTGTTCATGGATCGTGATTCTAATTTAATATCTCGTTCATAACTTAAGTTTGTATGTTGCAGCCGAACACAATTATGCTGCTGCAGAAAATCCTTCAGTTCCTACTCGTCTTCTATGGAGAGCTTGTGACTGGCATCTCGGAGGTCTACAAATCATCCAACAATCTAGTCGCGTTACCTGATATGCCAGTTAATGTCACAGAAATATACCTAGAACATAATCTTATCACCTCATTACAAGACAAGGCTTTTGCACGCTATCCATTATTAACGAAAATTTCTTTGAGTTACAATGAATTGACACATGTATCAGACAATGCATTTGCCGGAACCACGTTAATTTCGATTAACCTCAGCAACAACAACATGTCACAAGTCCCTTGTATAGAACTACCAATGTTAGAGGAACTCCTAATGAACGATAACTCACTTAGTTATCTCAACTTTGATTTGATCAATTCATGTTACAAATCGCTAGTTTTCCTTGACTTGAGTGACAACCCAATCGGAGGAAATATTACTGGCTCACCTAGACTCCCGGAATATCTGTTTCTTGAGCGCACTAATATGCCATACTTCGAGACATTGATCAGTGGCAAGCAAAGCATATCCTGTTTGTGGCTGGGAGAAAACGTTTTATCACATGCAAATTTCGCTAATTATTCATCGTTGGAATGGTTGTACATAAACACCAACAGAATTGAGAAGTTTCCATGTAGTGCAGTAAATGGACGATAATTAGAGGACTTGATCTATCTCATAACATTTTGGGGATCATACCCAATCTAGACTGTGTAAGATCGACATTGACTTCGTTGAATCTAGGCAGCAATGAGATCACCATAGTAGAGCACGGGCAGATCAAGCAACTGGTTGAACTGAGTTTCTTGAATCTAAGTGCCAACCGAATCACCGTTATAGAGGAGGTAATGGAAAGAGTCAAGCTTGATGGTTTGTTAACGTTTGTGAACGACACATAGACATAACTGTCAAGTTAACCTAGACTTAATTCTTAACTTGCCTTTTCAGCCTCCTGATTTCCTACAGTTGGCGACATTCGCTTTCACAGACAATCCTCTTTATTGTGATTGCGCCCTGACGTGGATCTTTGAAGAAGACTGGAAGGCAATACGCTCCAAAATTCCCGCCACCCATTCACTATGTGTTGGGGGGCCAGCTTCGTTTTCAACTTTACCATGGGTCAACATAACTAAGGCTGATATATGCTCATATCAAGGCATGGTATTTGAAAACTATTATCACTACAGCAGATCTAAGAAAGACTTCGGCTTCTGTGAAAACCGCATTTGGAAGATATATGTACATTGATTCCCTACTGGCACTATCATTGCTCCTCCACACATAAATAGTTGTCGAAATCATCTGGTTTTCAGATTGCGAATCAAACTTCATCAAGTCAAGCTTGATTAGGGATCAACTAGTTGTTACACAAACGTCGTTCCCCACTGAAAATATCCTTGATTGCTGGATGATATGCACACTTCGCAATGCTCTGTGTACTGCCGCAAGTGTGACCATAACTGACTCTTCTGTAACCTGCTACTTGTCAACAGACGCGGTGCCGACGTTTGTTCGAATGCGCGGAGCCCTGACGCACGTCTTTGTACCAAGATACTGTCGTCTGAATGATCGCATGGTAGAAATATAAGGTCCTTAGGAAGCAGGTGTTGTCGAAACCACAGCAAATATAAAGTATGCATCAGTACATCTCATATGTTGGAAAAAAACTTGGCATGAAAAATAATTCTGTGTTTTGGCAGTTATACTTGACCTTAAAAGGTATAATTGACTTGTACAAATGCGCTGTTGATGGTACATTGCACCTAGTGGTTTGAATGATAGACTGGTTTAGGTTTATATTTGTAAATATTTATCCTTTTTAAATGCTGGTTATTTGCAAAATTAGCTAGAATTACTGGAGACCTGCAAGACATTCAATAATCTAGCACCATCGATTGTATTGCTGTGGTTTCAGAGCACCACATGTTTTTAACAGATTTAAACTATGCAATGCCTGTTGTGGTCAACGCACGTCAGGAAATAGTTGCTTGTTAGGCAATAAATAGTGTAACAAAGAGCTCAGCATCTCGCCTGAGTTACATTTTATATTTTACATTCGACCCTCTTCTGATTACACTTGTTTAGTATTGACTGCTTTCTTATGAACATTAATTAATCGTTTTATGAATCAAATCAAGATGCACGTTTTCGTTGCTTGGCGTGTTTGTATATGCACATAGTTAATAAATCTTTTTGGTCTATATCTGCTATCTTTGTCATTACAAACAGGTTGAAAGAGCGATATCGCATGGCTTCCTTCTTGTATTTGTTGGTGTAATATATGGTCTTATGGCGCGCAGCCTGTGGACAAGTAATATCGGTAGTACGATGTCGTCTTTAAAATCATCGATTTTTTCTAAGCCTCATAAATTCGTGTATGAATCTTATTTCATTACATTTGATGTGTTACCAGAAACCATACATAACTATCAATTATTATGAAATGATATCTGATACTAAGAGTGATACTCTGGATGCATATTTTAGCGTCTCGGACAAAGGGAGAAACAAGAAATGAAAGCGTTTACATTGACCAGTTGAGCCAGCAATATGGCTCCTCACTCGCGACTGCATTGTCTTTCTGATAATGACAATCTATTGCGCAAATAGCTACACGCTGATATTCAAGTTTACTTGTAATATTGCTCCCAAAAAATTGACGATACCTGGCAATCTAAGTATTTGATGGGATAGTTTTTCGGATAACTGATGGACACGACGAATACTGCGTCTTCAAAAGTCATCTATTCAGCGATATGTACCCTCAAACAATGGGTCATAGGTTGTGTAGTGTAGGACAATATCATTTGATGTAGCTACTTTATGCAGGGTCATGCCCTTATCTGAATACCTTAATTCAACGTTATTATTTGACGAAGCCGGTAGTTGAAGTCCACTAAGCACGGTGGTATACCATATCCACGTGAGTTAGGAGTTACAGGACCAACTAAGTTCTGCAAATCCAATGCGACATAATTCCGCCACCTACTCAAAGGTGATATTTATTCATGCAAAGCTAACGTTCACACCAAATCATCCTCATCATAGCCTGCCCCGTGTTACCCGAGTAACATATTACGTCTATGAATGACGCCAAATGGCGACTGAATGCATTTTTAACGCATTCACAACAGTTTTGTTATGCTAATGATCCTGATGCATTTCTCACTAGGGCCGAGCTAGCATAAAACAACAGGCAACAACTAACTTGTCATGCATAGAGTGAATGTTGGTATAAGTTTAGAAAGGGATATTAGCAAGTCTTGCTGTGATGTAGGTGTTGGATGTATAACGTGATTCCAACTTGTTCCATAATTGTTGCATTCATATTAGTAATGAAAGCAACATAACTTTATCCATCTACGAGAGAAATTCCTGTCATAAATTTACACTTGAGCGACGCTAGGCCTAGTTAAACATAGCTAGCCTTGCAATATTCATTGGGAAGCATGCCACTTTAGGGCGTCACGTGCATAACTGCTATGACTTCCGGTTATAGCATGTAGCCTCATCAGCACGACTCATTCTAACCAGATATGAGGTGGAGGTCCACTCATCATGTTGATGATAACGTGACGGCAAACACCGATATTCATTACCCAGAACACTGACAGCAACAAATATATAACATTATATATTATAATGTATGAGAAAATAACCACGAATATCCCCGATTTGGGGATATTTAAATCATGATAAAGTAATTAAGCAAGTCAAGTGAACGTAATATGTTAAATGACGCTAGCGTAGATTTTGCTAGTGCGCAGTTGAATGAAAAGTGGGTAAGATTTTGGGCATATCACTGCGCGCAGTAATGTCTGTCTTATAGAAACAGATACTGGACCGCTCTGTAAGCTTAACCAACGGCGCTTAAGACACACTTTATACCTTCCGCACTTGTATCGTAAGGACGACAAACTGACATTGAAAATAAGCACGCACCTGACTCATATTACCGCTTCATTATTACTTAGCTCACCAATTCAGACCGGATTCTATTAGATTTGTAAACAGCATTATAACGCCTGTAACTGTTCTGTAAAATACAGTTTGAAACGGCTCTTTTATATAATGACTGTTTCTGTTTTGCAATATAATGTTTAGACCTTTTTCGTAATGCAATGTTTGTAACTAACTACAATATATATTCCTTAACTGCTATAAAATATATAATATGAACTTTAACTGTTCAATAATATAATGACAAACTGTCCTGGATAGTAATAGTTGTAACTCTTCTGCAATATAATGTCTGTAGCTATTCGGTTAACGAATATCCGTAACTGATACATAAAGTTATGGCTGCAACTGTTCTGCAAATTAATGCTTGCAACTATTCTGTAAAACAAAGTCTGTTACTGTTCCGTAATATAATGCAAGTAACCGACTAGCAATCAGTTATTACTTGATTATGCAGTGAATGACAATATGCTACTGGTAATCTCCCCTACATTTCAGCCTTCGCGCTTCCACAGATGTTAGACGCTAGTGACGCGTGTAGGCGTCCCACATTGCCATCCTAGGGAGGTAGTAAAATCTTATCTAACTCATACCACAAAAACACCTTTTCTCTCATTCGTTCTCCTCATTTTCAATAATACAACCATCTCACATGATCTGTCGTTACCTGTAGACAGTACAATATCACCCTGTTGTACAATATCACATTGTTGTACAATATCACCCTGTTGTACAATATCACCCTGTTGTACAATATCAATTTGTTGTACAATATCACCCTGTTGTACAATATCACCATGTTGTACAATATCAACCTGTAGCAGGAGAGTTTACATAAATCAGACGCGGCTTCTCCTTCGCGCAACATTAATTCTGTTTAATCCATTGTCATCAAGATACTCGCCGTACCAACCGTCTATCGGGTATCCACCATTTTTTATACTCACCACACCAACTACATTCTATCGTGTACCCACCATTTTTACCATACTCACTATACCAACTACTTTCTGTCGTGTATCCACCATATAACTTCAGGCCCTAAATTCTATATCGCTTGGTACAAAGTGCCACTCATCGCTTGTCAGCATGCATGGCTTGGTTAACCACAAACAACCACAATACAAGACATTGTCTCCCTTCCTGTTGAGCAATTTTACGACATTCTTTAATGGACTGGACGTGGCACGACCTGTTAATGGAGTCTCTGCAGAACAGATTTTTGTCTCATTGAGCCCAAAGTTGCGGAAGCCGAAAGCATGTCGTAAATGATGTGATTTGCTTCTAATGTGAAAAAGGAAGCGGAATGAGGTAGCGACCTTTTGCACTGACAGTAACATTAAAAGCAAACTGAGCTGTCATATGCAGCGTATAAATAATCTTAATTAGGGCAATGTCGCGCAACGTTGCATTGATTGGACATTAGTAACTACAGCATATGCTCAAGTACAAGCGAAAATGCAGAAAATGCTCATTGACGATGCTCCTATGAGAGGGCGATGGCGAACTAGTCCATGGGAGAATACATCCGACTCGGCACAGTGAATAACGACACAACGTGATAATCAAGGCATTCCCCTCCTTCCTTTTACCCACCATACTCTCACAGTTGTCACTGTTGTCGCCATACTCACCATACTCACAATATCAAATCTGCTCCCAGCGCGTTTCATGCACAGCTTGTGAGGCTCAACCTGAAAACAATATGGCCGACGCATTCAACAGAGTATCTGCATTTGATGAGACAATGTGTACCGGATGTGCGCACGAAGATAATAATAGCTAGCCATGTTGTTTGACAGGCTGGTTAAAGCCAGACTAAGGCTTAATTGGTTGTTTCTACAACTATAGGATAAATTATGCGGTTATGGGCCATTCTCTGCCGGGATCATTTGATGGCGTAATGCATGCAGATATGGAGATAAGCAATTAGCAACAGATATTCTTAATCAGCTAAAGCGTGAGGAGGCAAGCTCTATGGTTGTTAAGATTTCATCTCAATAGTTGTTAAAAGGTGTGATTTATGATACATATAAAGTACAAATATATAGCTTAAGACACAAATTCGTATACTCGCAAAACCACGAATTCTCATTTCGTTTGACTAAGATCAAAACGTGGGAGGGGGGATCTTTTCTCGCATTACGCGAACGCAACAAATGTGATATTGTGATCGCGATCATTAGAATGAACCGTAGTTTGTCCTAAGAGAAGGACAGTGTTGCATACGGATTAGACATTGCATTAGGGCTTGTAATCATAACGATTTGTACGTCCTCATAACGGCGCATAGCGGATCAGTTGTGACACGGCGCCATGTCATCGAGACATCTCATGGAACAACTCGCCGTGACAAACATCCCGGCGAGTCGTGTAATGTCATCCGTATAAAACATTACTGTCCATATCAATCGTGATCTTACGATGCGCGGTGTACCTTCACCCTTATTTATAGCAACAAGGTAGCATAAGCGCACGCCGTTTGTCTAATTCCATCCGGTCACCTCAAACCAACTAAGAACATAAAAACACCGCTTTCGGAGCCGAAGTCGGCGGGTTGATTAAGCCTTGAATATAAAATGCGCAGATCTGTCGAAAATATGTATGTACGTACGTACTCACCTACGTACGTATGTATATATGTATATACACATATAAATGCATATATAATATATATATATATATATATATATATATATATATATATATATATATATATATATATATATATATATATAATATATATATATATATATATATATAATATATATATATATATATATATATATAATCTATATATATATATATATATATATATATATATATATATATTTATATATATATATACATATGAATATATATATATTTCGAAATATATATATATATATTAATATATATATATATATATTTTTACATATATATATATATATATGTATAAATATATATATCTACCTATGTGTATATATATATATATATATATCTACTGTATATATATACATGTATATATATATATTGCTATATATATATATATATATTGATATATATATATATATATATATATATATATATATATATATATATATATATATATATATATCTCTATATATATATATATATATCTATATATATATATATATATATATATATATATATATATTTATATATTTATAAGCACCCTTTAAAGTTTTGCGTCAAAATAATTCGTGAATTATTAAAGGTGCTCTGATATTATATTCCTGAAATGTACACTGCTGGAATAAGCGTTGACGATAATTGTGACAAGAAACATCGTCTTGTGTCATCATGACTATAGATTGGATTGGTAATCGACACGTATTAACCTATCGATAGTACCATGCCTGACATGTCATACAAGTTACCCTGGCTTACCTTGATAACATATGATTAATGTCATGTTCTGTGAGTCTTTGCTGCGCTAGACATTCACAAATGATGTGATCACAGATGAATGGGAAATCCACCCACAGACTCGATCTGCCACCTAGAGTTACAAAAGAGCGTATTTTGCTTCTTGCAGGGAAGGATATAAGTGGCCTGTTTGGTCAATGCAGCCACCTTCTTTAAAAGCCGGTAAACGGATGAGCGATACACAACTCAAGTCTACTATTTCATTGTATCACTAAGCATTCTTTGCTGGATACCTTCCATAGAAAGCGAAGCAATTGTCTCAACGTAGACGTTGACGAGTCTCTCAGTGGACGTGCATTGGCTCGTGGCGCAAGAAGACTATTTGATGGAGAGAAATGACATTCTTGAAAAAAATAATCATTACCGACAGGTATATGATAAAGTAGAAATATAAGTATGTAAAAAATAAGATGAAATCCCGTTGAACAATTGCTGGCACCAAAGAGTGTTCATTACGCACACAGACTTTAGAGGCATGACGCTAACGTATATATTGTAAGAGCAATTAGCAAGCTGCCAAACACACATATCAAACAAAAACATGACAACACAGTACAATCATTTTTTTAACATCTCAGACGGTCTCTATTTACAGTACCCATGTTTTGCATTATTTGTGGAT
>JAXDRA010000735.1:0-14288 GCA_034190875.2 Urechis unicinctus
CGTTTATTCATGAGTATCAAATAAATATATCATTAAAAAACAACTTTCGTCCATTTGATTAAAATCTTCAATGACTTATGATGATACAGAAATGCTTCAATTTTGCCAGTTGCTTTCAATTGACATATGCCTATATACAGCATCATCTAAGCACATGAATTAATGTAGTGAAAAGCTCTGTTTTGCTTTAAATTCACTCGTTACCTGTTAAATTGTATATAGAACAAGAGTATGGTATGGGTTAACGGGCAAGTGCATTGCAGTGGGTACAGATATCCCCCCTGATGAATTTAGAAAGAATGGGATGCCATTTTCAGTTTTAGTCGCGTCGAGGGCGTGTCTCAGTTCTAATGCTGTCTCATTCACATTATAGGTACGAAGCACTTACATTCTCACGCTGTCACATTCACGTCATTCTCTTGACGTGCTATGATGCTCACTCTGCAGGTTCTTCTAGTACCCATGACGCGCTCTTGATATCGCTCTGTCATTTTCAAGTCGCAGGAATGACGCGCTACAATACTCACGCGGTTACGTCAACGTCGCATGCATGACGTGCTATCATACTTGCGCTGTGACGCTCACGTCATACTCTCACTAAAATCACCCTTTTGGCGCGTGTCAGTCAATCAATCGCATGTCACTCAAACCTGCCATCAATATGATATAAAACAGCCAGATTATTGAGCTGCTCATCACTCGAGCTTGTATCAACCATCACATTAACACCACAGTATCTTCAAGAGTGTTCACTGATTCGGCAAGTGGTCGCAATTATTTCAAAACTCAACTGTATATCTGTGTGATTATCAAGTTGTCATTATGGCAGTCAGCCGACGAATGTCAGCAGTCTTTGGAGAGGAATGCAGGGTTGATGCTGAGCTCTCCTCCCAGTTTTATTCCTTCGACCAGTTATCAGCAGCTCTCAGCCAAGACAATTCCATTGATGGCACCGTGATGCAAGACAGGAACCTTCAGTATGCCAGTCACGTCGGTCTACAGCATGACGGACCTCTCAGCAGCACCATGGTCTATCCTCAACACAGCACTCCACTCAAGCGTCGCCGCAAGTATCACCAAATGCTCAAGTCAAACGTACTCCATGCGGATTCATTTTGCTGTCATGATTCACGAAAAAACAAAGCAAGAAATCGCTGAAAGAAGTCCCAGGAAGCTGAGAGCTCGTCACATGATCAAGAATGTTATCAGCTCCCAAGTTGCCATGCTGTTTGACAACACAAATCGGGGTACCCCTGATACCGACCGTCGTCACAGCTCGACTTTGTCATGCTCCATCAATACCACGGTATCATTTGATAGTTCAGAATCGTTCCTAATCGCAGACACATCATCATCCTCACTGACTCCTCTGGGTCCCAGACCACCCTGTATTGGCATGGAAGACAAGCAATTAGCTGTGAGACCTGCAGACACGCTCATTGACTCTGTGTTAGACTACGATGACGTCAATGAGAGAGTCATTTTGGGATGCAGTGACTCTAATGCCTTCATTTCAAGCAAAGATTCTCATGCTTCTGAATTTATGCTTCAAGCTAAGCAAAGGAAATCAGTTACTTCCTCCATTTCTAATGCTCAAAAGAAAGACATCAATAGGAAGTTGAAGAGTTTTGCCAAGAAGTTTCGTGGAGCTCAGCAACATGGCTTGGCTACATTGGCTGTGTTATGAGGAGTAATTTGTAGAGAATCCGTATTGATTAACTGAAGTGTACAAGAGATTATTTTGCCCATTTGTGCATAATTAGTGCTATATCTCGTTTATTCATGAGTATCAAATAAATATATCATTAAAAAACAACTTTCGTCCATTTGATTAAAATCTTCAATGACTTATGATGATACAGAAATGCTTCAATTTTGCCAGTTGCTTTCAATTGACATATGCCTATATACAGCATCATCTAAGCACATGAATTAATGTAGTGAAAAGCTCTGTTTTGCTTTAAATTCACTCGTTACCTGTTAAATTGTATATAGAACAAGAGTATGGTATGGGTTAACGGGCAAGTGCATTGCAGTGGGTAAAGATATCCCCCCTGATGAATTTAGAAAGAATGGGATGCCATTTTCAGTTTTAGTCGCGTCGAGGGCGTGTCTTACATTTCGCTGTAAGGTTCAAGTCACATGAATTGGGTGTCTCAGTTCTAATGCTGTCTCATTCACATTATAGGTACGAAGCACTTACATTCTCACGCTGTCACATTCACGTCATTCTCTTGACGTGCTATGATGCTCACTCTGCAGGTTCTTCTAGTACCCATGACGCGCTCTTGATATCGCTCTGTCATTTTCAAGTCGCAGGAATGACGCGCTACAATACTCACGCGGTTACGTCAACGTCGCATGCATGACGTGCTATCATACTTGCGCTGTGACGCTCACGTCATACTCTCACTAAAATCACCCTTTTGGCGCGTGTCAGTCAATCAATCGCATGTCACTCAAACCTGCCATCAATATGATATAAAACAGCCAGATTATTGAGCTGCTCATCACTCGAGCTTGTATCAACCATCACATTAACACCACAGTATCTTCAAGAGTGTTCACTGATTCGGCAAGTGGTCGCAATTATTTCAAAACTCAACTGTATATCTGTGATTATCAAGTTGTCATTATGGCAGTCAGCCGACGAATGTCAGCAGTCTTTGGAGAGGAATGCAGGGTTGATGCTGAGCTCTCCTCCCAGTTTTATTCCTTCGACCAGTTATCAGCAGCTCTCAGCCAAGACAATTCCATTGATGGCACCGTGATGCAAGACAGGAACCTTCAGTATGCCAGTCACGTCGGTCTACAGCATGACGGACCTCTCAGCAGCACCATGGTCTATCCTCAACACAGCACTCCACTCAAGCGTCGCCGCAAGTATCACCAAATGCTCAAGTCAAACGTACTCCATGCGGATTCATTTTGCTGTCATGATTCACGAAAAACAAAGCAAGAAATCGCTGAAAGAAGTCCCAGGAAGCTGAGAGCTCGTCACATGATCAAGAATGTATCAGCTCCCAAGTTGCCATGCTGTTTGACAACACAAATCGGGGTACCCCTGATACCGACCGTCGTCACAGCTCGACTTTGTCATGCTCCATCAATACCACGGTATCATTTGATAGTTCAGAATCGTTCCTAATCGCAGACACATCATCATCCTCACTGACTCCTCTGGGTCCCAGACCACCCTGTATTGGCATGGAAGACAAGCAATTAGCTGTGAGACCTGCAGACACGCTCATTGACTCTGTGTTAGACTACGATGACGTCAATGAGAGAGTCATTTTGGGATGCAGTGACTCTAATGCCTTCATTTCAAGCAAAGATTCTCATGCTTCTGAATTTATGCTTCAAGCTAAGCAAAGGAAATCAGTTACTTCCTCCATTTCTAATGCTCAAAAGAAAGACATCAATAGGAAGTTGAAGAGTTTTGCCAAGAAGTTTCGTGGAGCTCAGCAACATGGCTTGGCTACATTGGCTGTGTTATGAGGAGTAATTTGTAGAGAATCCGTATTGATTAACTGAAGTGTACAAGAGATTATTTTGCCCATTTGTGCATAATTAGTGCTATATCTCGTTTATTCATGAGTATCAAATAAATATATCATTAAAAAACAACTTTCGTCCATTTGATTAAAATCTTCAATGACTTATGATGATACAGAAATGCTTCAATTTTGCCAGTTGCTTTCAATTGACATATGCCTATATACAGCATCATCTAAGCACATGAATTAATGTAGTGAAAAGCTCTGTTTTGCTTTAAATTCACTCGTTACCTGTTAAATTGTATATAGAACAAGAGTATGGTATGGGTTAACGGGCAAGTGCATTGCAGTGGGTAAAGATATCCCCCCTGATGAATTTAGAAAGAATGGGATGCCATTTTCAGTTTTAGTCGCGTCGAGGGCGTGTCTTACATTTCGCTGTAAGGTTCAAGTCACATGAATTGGGTGTCTCAGTTCTAATGCTGTCTCATTCACATTATAGGTACGAAGCACTTACATTCTCACGCTGTCACATTCACGTCATTCTCTTGACGTGCTATGATGCTCACTCTGCAGGTTCTTCTAGTACCCATGACGCGCTCTTGATATCGCTCTGTCATTTTCAAGTCGCAGGAATTACGCGCTATAATACTCACGCGGTTACGTCAACGTCGCATGCATGACGTGCTATCATACTTGCGCTGTGACGCTCACGTCATACTCTCACTAAAATCACCCTTTTGGCGCGTGTCAGTCAATCAATCGCATGTCACTCAAACCTGCCATCAATATGATATAAAACAGCCAGATTATTGAGCTGCTCATCACTCGAGCTTGTATCAACCATCACATTAACACCACAGTATCTTCAAGAGTGTTCACTGATTCGGCAAGTGGTCGCAATTATTTCAAAACTCAACTGTATATCTGTGATTATCAAGTTGTCATTATGGCAGTCAGCCGACGAATGTCAGCAGTCTTTGGAGAGGAATGCAGGGTTGATGCTGAGCTCTCCTCCCAGTTTTATTCCTTCGACCAGTTATCAGCAGCTCTCAGCCAAGACAATTCCATTGATGGCACCGTGATGCAAGACAGGAACCTTCAGTATGCCAGTCACGTCGGTCTACAGCATGACGGACCTCTCAGCAGCACCATGGTCTATCCTCAACACAGCACTCCACTCAAGCGTCGCCGCAAGTATCACCAAATGCTCAAGTCAAACGTACTCCATGCGGATTCATTTTGCTGTCATGATTCACGAAAAACAAAGCAAGAAATCGCTGAAAGAAGTCCCAGGAAGCTGAGAGCTCGTCACATGATCAAGAATGTTATCAGCTCCCAAGTTGCCATGCTGTTTGACAACACAAATCGGGGTACCCCTGATACCGACCGTCGTCACAGCTCGACTTTGTCATGCTCCATCAATACCACGGTATCATTTGATAGTTCAGAATCGTTCCTAATCGCAGACACATCATCATCCTCACTGACTCCTCTGGGTCCCAGACCACCCTGTATTGGCATGGAAGACAAGCAATTAGCTGTGAGACCTGCAGACACGCTCATTGACTCTGTGTTAGACTACGATGACGTCAATGAGAGAGTCATTTTGGGATGCAGTGACTCTAATGCCTTCATTTCAAGCAAAGATTCTCATGCTTCTGAATTTATGCTTCAAGCTAAGCAAAGGAAATCAGTTACTTCCTCCATTTCTAATGCTCAAAAGAAAGACATCAATAGGAAGTTGAAGAGTTTTGCCAAGAAGTTTCGTGGAGCTCAGCAACATGGCTTGGCTACATTGGCTGTGTTATGAGGAGTAATTTGTAGAGAATCCGTATTGATTAACTGAAGTGTACAAGAGATTATTTTGCCCATTTGTGCATAATTAGTGCTATATCTCGTTTATTCATGAGTATCAAATAAATATATCATTAAAAAACAACTTTCGTCCATTTGATTAAAATCTTCAATGACTTATGATGATACAGAAATGCTTCAATTTTGCCAGTTGCTTTCAATTGACATATGCCTATATACAGCATCATCTAAGCACATGAATTAATGTAGTGAAAAGCTCTGTTTTGCTTTAAATTCACTCGTTACCTGTTAAATTGTATATAGAACAAGAGTATGGTATGGGTTAACGGGCAAGTGCATTGCAGTGGGTACAGATATCCCCCTGATGAATTTAGAAAGAATGGGATGCCATTTTCAGTTTTAGTCGCGTCGAGGGCGTGTCTTACATTTCGCTGTAAGGTTCAAGTCACATGAATTGGGTGTCTCAGTTCTAATGCTGTCTCATTCACATTATAGGTACGAAGCACTTACATTCTCACGCTGTCACATTCACGTCATTCTCTTGACGTGCTATGATGCTCACTCTGCAGGTTCTTCTAGTACCCATGACGCGCTCTTGATATCGCTCTGTCATTTTCAAGTCGCAGGAATGACGCGCTACAATACTCACGCGGTTACGTCAACGTCGCATGCATGACGTGCTATCATACTTGCGCTGTGACGCTCACGTCATACTCTCACTAAAATCACCCTTTTGGCGCGTGTCAGTCAATCAATCGCATGTCACTCAAACCTGCCATCAATATGATATAAAACAGCCAGATTATTGAGCTGCTCATCACTCGAGCTTGTATCAACCATCACATTAACACCACAGTATCTTCAAGAGTGTTCACTGATTCGGCAAGTGGTCGCAATTATTTCAAAACTCAACTGTATATCTGTGATTATCAAGTTGTCATTATGGCAGTCAGCCGACGAATGTCAGCAGTCTTTGGAGAGGAATGCAGGGTTGATGCTGAGCTCTCCTCCCAGTTTTATTCCTTCGACCAGTTATCAGCAGCTCTCAGCCAAGACAATTCCATTGATGGCACCGTGATGCAAGACAGGAACCTTCAGTATGCCAGTCACGTCGGTCTACAGCATGACGGACCTCTCAGCAGCACCATGGTCTATCCTCAACACAGCACTCCACTCAAGCGTCGCCGCAAGTATCACCAAATGCTCAAGTCAAACGTACTCCATGCGGATTCATTTTGCTGTCATGATTCACGAAAAACAAAGCAAGAAATCGCTGAAAGAAGTCCCAGGAAGCTGAGAGCTCGTCACATGATCAAGAATGTTATCAGCTCCCAAGTTGCCATGCTGTTTGACAACACAAATCGGGGTACCCCTGATACCGACCGTCGTCACAGCTCGACTTTGTCATGCTCCATCAATACCACGGTATCATTTGATAGTTCAGAATCGTTCCTAATCGCAGACACATCATCATCCTCACTGACTCCTCTGGGTCCCAGACCACCCTGTATTGGCATGGAAGACAAGCAATTAGCTGTGAGACCTGCAGACACGCTCATTGACTCTGTGTTAGACTACGATGACGTCAATGAGAGAGTCATTTTGGGATGCAGTGACTCTAATGCCTTCATTTCAAGCAAAGATTCTCATGCTTCTGAATTTATGCTTCAAGCTAAGCAAAGGAAATCAGTTACTTCCTCCATTTCTAATGCTCAAAAGAAAGACATCAATAGGAAGTTGAAGAGTTTTGCCAAGAAGTTTCGTGGAGCTCAGCAACATGGCTTGGCTACATTGGCTGTGTTATGAGGAGTAATTTGTAGAGAATCCGTATTGATTAACTGAAGTGTACAAGAGATTATTTTGCCCATTTGTGCATAATTAGTGCTATATCTCGTTTATTCATGAGTATCAAATAAATATATCATTAAAAAACAACTTTCGTCCATTTGATTAAAATCTTCAATGACTTATGATGATACAGAAATGCTTCAATTTTGCCAGTTGCTTTCAATTGACATATGCCTATATACAGCATCATCTAAGCACATGAATTAATGTAGTGAAAAGCTCTGTTTTGCTTTAAATTCACTCGTTACCTGTTAAATTGTATATAGAACAAGAGTATGGTATGGGTTAACGGGCAAGTGCATTGCAGTGGGTAAAGATATCCCCCTGATGAATTTAGAAAGAATGGGATGCCATTTTCAGTTTTAGTCGCGTCGAGGGCGTGTCTTACATTTCGCTGTAAGGTTCAAGTCACATGAATTGGGTGTCTCAGTTCTAATGCTGTCTCATTCACATTATAGGTACGAAGCACTTACATTCTCACGCTGTCACATTCACGTCATTCTCTTGACGTGCTATGATGCTCACTCTGCAGGTTCTTCTAGTACCCATGACGCGCTCTTGATATCGCTCTGTCATTTTCAAGTCGCAGGAATGACGCGCTACAATACTCACGCGGTTACGTCAACGTCGCATGCATGACGTGCTATCATCATACTTGCGCTGTGACGCTCACGTCATACTCTCACTAAAATCACCCTTTTTGGCGCGTGTCAGTCAATCAATCGCATGTCACTCAAACCTGCCATCAATATGATATAAAACAGCCAGATTATTGAGCTGCTCATCACTCGAGCTTGTATCAACCATCACATTAACACCACAGTATCTTCAAGAGTGTTCACTGATTCGGCAAGTGGTCGCAATTATTTCAAAACTCAACTGTATATCTGTGATTATCAAGTTGTCATTATGGCAGTCAGCCGACGAATGTCAGCAGTCTTTGGAGAGGAATGCAGGGTTGATGCTGAGCTCTCCTCCCAGTTTTATTCCTTCGACCAGTTATCAGCAGCTCTCAGCCAAGACAATTCCATTGATGGCACCGTGATGCAAGACAGGAACCTTCAGTATGCCAGTCACGTCGGTCTACAGCATGACGGACCTCTCAGCAGCACCATGGTCTATCCTCAACACAGCACTCCACTCAAGCGTCGCCGCCGCAAGTATCACCAAATGCTCAAGTCAAACGTACTCCATGCGGATTCATTTTGCTGTCATGATTCACGAAAAACAAAGCAAGAAATCGCTGAAAGAAGTCCCAGGAAGCTGAGAGCTCGTCACATGATCAAGAATGTTATCAGCTCCCAAGTTGCCATGCTGTTTGACAACACAAATCGGGGTACCCCTGATACCGACCGTCGTCACAGCTCGACTTTGTCATGCTCCATCAATACCACGGTATCATTTGATAGTTCAGAATCGTTCCTAATCGCAGACACATCATCATCCTCACTGACTCCTCTGGGTCCCAGACCACCCTGTATTGGCATGGAAGACAAGCAATTAGCTGTGAGACCTGCAGACACGCTCATTGACTCTGTGTTAGACTACGATGACGTCAATGAGAGAGTCATTTTGGGATGCAGTGACTCTAATGCCTTCATTTCAAGCAAAGATTCTCATGCTTCTGAATTTATGCTTCAAGCTAAGCAAAGGAAATCAGTTACTTCCTCCATTTCTAATGCTCAAAAGAAAGACATCAATAGGAAGTTGAAGAGTTTTGCCAAGAAGTTTCGTGGAGCTCAGCAACATGGCTTGGCTACATTGGCTGTGTTATGAGGAGTAATTTGTAGAGAATCCGTATTGATTAACTGAAGTGTACAAGAGATTATTTTGCCCATTTGTGCATAATTAGTGCTATATCTCGTTTATTCATGAGTATCAAATAAATATATCATTAAAAAACAACTTTCGTCCATTTGATTAAAATCTTCAATGACTTATGATGATACAGAAATGCTTCAATTTTGCCAGTTGCTTTCAATTGACATATGCCTATATACAGCATCATCTAAGCACATGAATTAATGTAGTGAAAAAGCTGTTTTGCTTTAAATTCACTCGTTACCTGTTAAATTGTATATAGAACAAGAGTATGGTATGGGTTAACGGGCAAGTGCATTGCAGTGGGTAAAGATATCCCCCCTGATGAATTTAGAAAGAATGGGATGCCATTTTCAGTTTTAGTCGCGTCGAGGGCGTGTCTTACATTTCGCTGTAAGGTTCAAGTCACATGAATTGGGTGTCTCAGTTCTAATGCTGTCTCATTCACATTATAGGTACGAAGCACTTACATTCTCACGCTGTCACATTCACGTCATTCTCTTGACGTGCTATGATGCTCACTCTGCAGGTTCTTCTAGTACCCATGACGCGCTCTTGATATCGCTCTGTCATTTTCAAGTCGCAGGAATGACGCGCTACAATACTCACGCGGTTACGTCAACGTCGCATGCATGACGTGCTATCATACTTGCGCTGTGACGCTCACGTCATACTCTCACTAAAATCACCCTTTTGGCGCGTGTCAGTCAATCAATCGCATGTCACTCAAACCTGCCATCAATATGATATAAAACAGCCAGATTATTGAGCTGCTCATCACTCGAGCTTGTATCAACCATCACATTAACACCACAGTATCTTCAAGAGTGTTCACTGATTCGGCAAGTGGTCGCAATTATTTCAAAACTCAACTGTATATCTGTGATTATCAAGTTGTCATTATGGCAGTCAGCCGACGAATGTCAGCAGTCTTTGGAGAGGAATGCAGGGTTGATGCTGAGCTCTCCTCCCAGTTTTATTCCTTCGACCAGTTATCAGCAGCTCTCAGCCAAGACAATTCCATTGATGGCACCGTGATGCAAGACAGGAACCTTCAGTATGCCAGTCACGTCGGTCTACAGCATGACGGACCTCTCAGCAGCACCATGGTCTATCCTCAACACAGCACTCCACTCAAGCGTCGCCGCAAGTATCACCAAATGCTCAAGTCAAACGTACTCCATGCGGATTCATTTTGCTGTCATGATTCACGAAAAACAAAGCAAGAAATCGCTGAAAGAAGTCCCAGGAAGCTGAGAGCTCGTCACATGATCAAGAATGTTATCAGCTCCCAAGTTGCCATGCTGTTTTTGACAACACAAATCGGGGTACCCCTGATACCGACCGTCGTCACAGCTCGACTTTGTCATGCTCCATCAATACCACGGTATCATTTGATAGTTCAGAATCGTTCCTAATCGCAGACACATCATCATCCTCACTGACTCCTCTGGGTCCCAGACCACCCTGTATTGGCATGGAAGACAAGCAATTAGCTGTGAGACCTGCAGACACGCTCATTGACTCTGTGTTAGACTACGATGACGTCAATGAGAGAGTCATTTTGGGATGCAGTGACTCTAATGCCTTCATTTCAAGCAAAGATTCTCATGCTTCTGAATTTATGCTTCAAGCTAAGCAAAGGAAATCAGTTACTTCCTCCATTTCTAATGCTCAAAAGAAAGACATCAATAGGAAGTTGAAGAGTTTTGCCAAGAAGTTTCGTGGAGCTCAGCAACATGGCTTGGCTACATTGGCTGTGTTATGAGGAGTAATTTGTAGAGAATCCGTATTGATTAACTGAAGTGTACAAGAGATTATTTTGCCCATTTGTGCATAATTAGTGCTATATATCGTTTATTCATGAGTATCAAATAAATATATCATTAAAAAACAACTTTCGTCCATTTGATTAAAATCTTCAATGACTTATGATGATACAGAAATGCTTCAATTTTGCCAGTTGCTTTCAATTGACATATGCCTATATACAGCATCATCTAAGCACATGAATTAATGTAGTGAAAAGCTCTGTTTTGCTTTAAATTCACTCGTTACCTGTTAAATTGTATATAGAACAAGAGTATGGTATGGGTTAACGGGCAAGTGCATTGCAGTGGGTAAAGATATCCCCCCTGATGAATTTAGAAAGAATGGGATGCCATTTTCAGTTTTAGTCGCGTCGAGGGCGTGTCTTACATTTCGCTGTAAGGTTCAAGTCACATGAATTGGGTGTCTCAGTTCTAATGCTGTCTCATTCACATTATAGGTACGAAGCACTTACATTCTCACGCTGTCACATTCACGTCATTCTCTTGACGTGCTATGATGCTCACTCTGCAGGTTCTTCTAGTACCCATGACGCGCTCTTGATATCGCTCTGTCATTTTCAAGTCGCAGGAATGACGCGCTACAATACTCACGCGGTTACGTCAACGTCGCATGCATGACGTGCTATCATACTTGCGCTGTGACGCTCACGTCATACTCTCACTAAAATCACCCTTTTGGCGCGTGTCAGTCAATCAATCGCATGTCACTCAAACCTGCCATCAATATGATATAAAACAGCCAGATTATTGAGCTGCTCATCACTCGAGCTTGTATCAACCATCACATTAACACCACAGTATCTTCAAGAGTGTTCACTGATTCGGCAAGTGGTCGCAATTATTTCAAAACTCAACTGTATATCTGTGATTATCAAGTTGTCATTATGGCAGTCAGCCGACGAATGTCAGCAGTCTTTGGAGAGGAATGCAGGGTTGATGCTGAGCTCTCCTCCCAGTTTTATTCCTTCGACCAGTTATCAGCAGCTCTCAGCCAAGACAATTCCATTGATGGCACCGTGATGCAAGACAGGAACCTTCAGTATGCCAGTCACGTCGGTCTACAGCATGACGGACCTCTCAGCAGCACCATGGTCTATCCTCAACACAGCACTCCACTCAAGCGTCGCCGCAAGTATCACCAAATGCTCAAGTCAAACGTACTCCATGCGGATTCATTTTGCTGTCATGATTCACGAAAAACAAAGCAAGAAATCGCTGAAAGAAGTCCCAGGAAGCTGAGAGCTCGTCACATGATCAAGAATGTTATCAGCTCCCAAGTTGCCATGCTGTTTGACAACACAAATCGGGGTACCCCTGATACCGACCGTCGTCACAGCTCGACTTTGTCATGCTCCATCAATACCACGGTATCATTTGATAGTTCAGAATCGTTCCTAATCGCAGACACATCATCATCCTCACTGACTCCTCTGGGTCCCAGACCACCCTGTATTGGCATGGAAGACAAGCAATTAGCTGTGAGACCTGCAGACACGCTCATTGACTCTGTGTTAGACTACGATGACGTCAATGAGAGAGTCATTTTGGGATGCAGTGACTCTAATGCCTTCATTTCAAGCAAAGATTCTCATGCTTCTGAATTTATGCTTCAAGCTAAGCAAAGGAAATCAGTTACTTCCTCCATTTCTAATGCTCAAAAGAAAGACATCAATAGGAAGTTGAAGAGTTTTGCCAAGAAGTTTCGTGGAGCTCAGCAACATGGCTTGGCTACATTGGCTGTGTTATGAGGAGTAATTTGTAGAGAATCCGTATTGATTAACTGAAGTGTACAAGAGATTATTTTGCCCATTTGTGCATAATTAGTGCTATATCTCGTTTATTCATGAGTATCAAATAAATATATCATTAAAAAACAACTTTCGTCCATTTGATTAAAATCTTCAATGACTTATGATGATACAGAAATGCTTCAATTTTGCCAGTTGCTTTCAATTGACATATGCCTATATACAGCATCATCTAAGCACATGAATTAATGTAGTGAAAAGCTCTGTTTTGCTTTAAATTCACTCGTTACCTGTTAAATTGTATATAGAACAAGAGTATGGTATGGGTTAACGGGCAAGTGCATTGCAGTGGGTAAAGATATCCCCCCTGATGAATTTAGAAAGAATGGGATGCCATTTTCAGTTTTAGTCGCGTCGAGGGCGTGTCTTACATTTCGCTGTAAGGTTCAAGTCACATGAATTGGGTGTCTCAGTTCTAATGCTGTCTCATTCACATTATAGGTACGAAGCACTTACATTCTCACGCTGTCACATTCACGTCATTCTCTTGACGTGCTATGATGCTCACTCTGCAGGTTCTTCTAGTACCCATGACGCGCTCTTGATATCGCTCTGTCATTTTCAAGTCGCAGGAATGACGCGCTACAATACTCACGCGGTTACGTCAACGTCGCATGCATGACGTGCTATCATACTTGCGCTGTGACGCTCACGTCATACTCTCACTAAAATCACCCTTTTGGCGCGTGTCAGTCAATTCAATCGCATGTCACTCAAACCTGCCATCAATATGATATAAAACAGCCAGATTATTGAGCTGCTCATCACTCGAGCTTGTATCAACCATCACATTAACACCACAGTATCTTCAAGAGTGTTCACTGATTCGGCAAGTGGTCGCAATTATTTCAAAACTCAACTGTATATCTGTGATTATCAAGTTGTCATTATGGCAGTCAGCCGACGAATGTCAGCAGTCTTTGGAGAGGAATGCAGGGTTGATGCTGAGCTCTCCTCCCAGTTTTATTCCTTCGACCAGTTATCAGCAGCTCTCAGCCAAGACAATTCCATTGATGGCACCGTGATGCAAGACAGGAACCTTCAGTATGCCAGTCACGTCGGTCTACAGCATGACGGACCTCTCAGCAGCACCATGGTCTATCCTCAACACAGCACTCCACTCAAGCGTCGCCGCAAGTATCACCAAATGCTCAAGTCAAACGTACTCCATGCGGATTCATTTTGCTGTCATGATTCCGAAAAACAAAGCAAGAAATCGCTGAAAGAAGTCCCAGGAAGCTGAGAGCTCGTCACATGATCAAGAATGTTATCAGCTCCCAAGTTGCCATGCTGTTTGACAACACAAATCGGGGTACCCCTGATACCGACCGTCGTCACAGCTCGACTTTGTCATGCTCCATCAATACCACGGTATCATTTGATAGTTCAGAATCGTTCCTAATCGCAGACACATCATCATCCTCACTGACTCCTCTGGGTCCCAGACCACCCTGTATTGGCATGGAAGACAAGCAATTAATGAAGTTGTCACAAGAGATATTCTGACCATGAGACATGAATTGGCTATATTCGTTGTATTCATGAGTATAATTGAAGATATCCTTATATAAACGAATTTACATTGATTAAAATCTTCCATTGACTTATGATGTATACAGAATGCTTACAATTTGCAAATTATTTCAATTGACATTGCCATATTA